>APFE031519218.1:4084-15485 GCA_000404065.3 Pinus taeda | reverse complement strand
CGCCGCAGGAGGCGCCGTAGGAAGTCGCCGCAGGAGGCACCGCAGGAGTCGCCGCAGGAGGCGCCGCAGGAGTCGCCGCAGGAGGTGCCGCAAGAAGTCGCCGCAGGAGGCGCCGCAGGAAGTTGCCGCAGGAGTCGCTGCAGGAGGCCTAGGAAGTCGCCGTAGGAAGTCGCCGCAGGAGGCGCCGCAGGAAGTTGCCACAGGAGTTGCCACAGGAGCCGCCGTAGGAGGCGCTGTAGGAGACGCCGCAGGATGCGCCGCAGGAGGCGCCACAGGAGTCGCCGCAGAAGACGCCGCAGGAGGCGCCTCAGGAAGACGCCGCAGGAGGCGCCGTAGGAGACGCCGCAGAAGGTGTTCTGGGTTTAGTTTTCTGTTATTGTGGATCTGGTTATCTGGGTGACTTACTGGTACTTGATGATCATTTGATGTTGGGTCCAGTATGAAAATTGGATGAAATGTGGCCCTTTCAGATTATGTGTTGTGCTTCAGTGTATCCAGTGTGAAAATTGATGAAACGTGGTACCTGGAGAAGAAGATTGTAGGTCAGCACCTACGTACTAGTATCTAAGCTAGTACAAGAGCTAAAGGAAATCTTTGGAGCATTGTAGCAGGTAGTAGCCTGCGTACTAGTAAATGGATCGGCTAGTACAAGAGCAAAGGGGTTGTAGCTCCCGTACTTGTATAAGGCTGCACCAGTACAAAATATTGTAAAAGGATTTTCTTATTAAGAAGAAGATTGAGATGACTTGCAGCAGGTGGTTTTCTCCCACATTGGGTTTCCACCTTATATCATGGTGTTCATGTGTGTGCTCTTTATGTGGGATGATCTATTATGCTTACTGTTAATAAGGTTAATAATGTTCTGATGCATTTACTGAAGATAAGCTAATTGAATCATAAGATTACTGCGTGTACACTGGTTGCTTTTAACACAGTCGTGTATATACGCGGATATCCTTAACTGAAGTAGCGTATATGAATCTGAGTATGAAAAGAAAAAGTTTTACTGATTTGATAATACTGATTCAGCCCCTCCCCCTCTCAGTATTATTTCCAACAATTGGTATCAGAGCAGGTCCTTCTGAAGAAGCTTGATCACTTGAAGGAGATCTGTGGAACAATGGGAAAGAAGCTTAAGAAGAAAGCACCGAAGAAGAAGAAGACATCTCAGAAGAACTATGACAGTGGGAGAATTGATTGGGGATTAGGCATAAGAAGCTCTTCAAATTCTTAATCAGATGAAGATGAACTATCAGGTATGAATTTGCTATCCTCTAATGTTCCAGCTATCTTTCCATATGGAAGAGATGAATGTGATAGCAAAACAACTGAACTTGCTCTAATGGGTGAAGAAGAAAGAAATCAAATAGAGGCAGAATTTAAAATGATTTCAAAAATAATCAAAGATCAACAAGATCTTTTGAACAAAAGGGAATGTGAAATAAATGAACTTGCTCTTATGGGTGAACAAGAGAGATATCAAATAGAGGCAGAATTTAAAAGGCTTTCAGACACAATCAAAGATCAACAAGATCTATTGAACAAAAGGGAATGTGACTTCAAAGAAGAAACTACCAAAATGAAAGCCAATCTAGAGTTATTCAAGGCCAAATATCTAAAGTTGCTAAAAGACCAACAAGAGGAAGAAAGCAAGATAAGGAAGTTTTTCAGGGACAAACTTCAAAAGATGCATGATGAAGTAACATCTCTAAGAAAAGAAGTCAATGAAAACAACACAACAATCAAGAATCTCAGAGATAGATCCAGTGATTATGAA
Source organism: Pinus taeda (assembly GCA_000404065.3). Classification (NCBI taxonomy): domain Eukaryota; kingdom Viridiplantae; phylum Streptophyta; class Pinopsida; order Pinales; family Pinaceae; genus Pinus; species Pinus taeda. The sequence continues at coordinate 13,708 of APFE031519218.1, read as the reverse complement.
AGTCTTGAAGCTACAACCCTCTCACTAAAAGAAGAACTTGAAGAAGCCAAAAGGAAGAATAAAGATCTACTCCAAACTATTGAAAAATAGGAATCACAGCTGGAATGTGCCTCCAGAGTTCGTCAAATGCTGCAGAATGTAAATGAAGAACAAGAAAAGGAGATACTCAATCTAAGGCAACAAGTGGAAGAAGGAAGAAAGTCAGAAGAAATTTTGAAGAAGCAATGTCTTGAAAAAGAAGAGAAACATCAAGTTGAGGTAAATATCTTGAAAGGTAAATTAGAAGATAAGGATAAGATTCTACGATTTCAAGATAGTACTAAAGTCTTGGATGATATTCTTAGTAGTCAAAGGTCTCCTGCTATCAAGACTGGACTTGGTTTTCATGAATCGGTTGAAGGAGAATCTAGTGCACAAGGTGAAGCAAGGAACTCTAAAGAGAAATCTAAAATGATCAACAAGGAGATAAGAGGTCAACCCCATCAACAACCAAGGAAAGAAATTCTTAAAAGAAAATCTTTTACTCCTTACTATGGAAGTAATAGTCGGCCATTTACTCAGATGAATAATATTGAATGTTATGTATGTCATAATCTTGGACATGTTGCAGCTAGTTGCAGAAGAAGAAGAGTTCAAGACCATCATGCAGAAAGATCATCTCATTCAAGGTACTTTAATGGATATTGTTTTTCTTGCAATATGTATGGTCACAAAGTTGTTGATTGTTACAGGAGGAATATGAAACATATGAGATGTTATGCGTGTAACAAGTTTGGACATATAGCAAAGGAATGCAGGAAGAAGTTTTGGGCACCACACCAAAAGGAGAAAACATCAACATGCTTGAAAGTGTGGAAGAAGAAGGAAGTTCAGTGAGAAAGATGTGGCACAGCACAGGATACTCAGCACAGCACTGTCATAACTGACTCAGGGGGAGCTGAATGTGTTAATCTTCAGTGCCCTAAATCTCATACGCAAGTTTCATAAATGAAAGTTGTGTATATACGCGAGTTATACACTGCAAAGTCGCGCATATATCAGTCTGAAGAAAAGAAGTGGGGACAGGCTCAGAAAAAGTGTCTGATATGTTTCAGTCCATTATTTGCTCTATTGGTTAATGGTTATAGTCTGCTGAGGATGTGTGGAAATGTCTTGATACTTGTAATATGTTTAGAATTATTTTGATCCTAACTTGATGATGATGATGATGTCTTGATGCTTGTTGCTGATATATGCATGATCAGATCTAAGAGTAAACAGATGGCACTTGTTGAGGGGGAGCACATGCCTTTAACAAAGCATTATGGTTAACAATCCTTGATGATATGGCTAAATAATGTATCTTGCTATGATGTGGCTATGAGTTGTCTATGATAAAATCTCATATGATTCTTTGGGTTACATAGTTGATGTTCAGATCATATTTGTGGATTGATGGTGCATATATGATGCTTACATGATAAGGAGAAGTACAAAGCTTGAATACACAATGTCATCACTTGATGATGAAGTCTCTCATATGCTGTTGTTATCATATGCATGAAGATCATATGCAGGATTCCTACAGTATTTGGTGATCATGTGGATGAGGATTGTTGATGTTGATGATATAAAGAAGCCTTGACAGGTGATCTTGTGCTCAAGATACATAGTGCTGGATACATGCATGATTACTCAAAATTGCATTATTGGAGACATGAGATTGTTATATGAAGATAGGTTGATTGATGGTTATCAGATGAGGGATATTCCCGTGTAATGTTACATGGATGGTCATGCAGATCTTGATGATGATGACTATGGTGTTTTTCACATATGATATAATGTGAATGTTTACGATGTTGTTCAAAAGGATGAATTGGTTTCTATATGCAGACATACCTTGGTACAGGACACTTTCAGGTCGCTGATATGGAAATAGTTTTACGTGAGTTTAATAAAGAGTATACGCGTATATACGCTTGTTTCTGTGGATACAGTCGCATATATGGTGGTTTGAATGAAATCAGTAAGCCAAACTCAGGGTGAGAAGAGTCTGATATGGGGATGACAGAGACCATCTGGCACAGCTGCAGGGGGAGCAGATAATCTTCTAATAATGCATTGTTGGCATTATCTTAGAAGCTTTTGGTTCTAGTTCATAGTTGTTATTGATTTCAGGTAGATCAAGTACAGAAGGAGAACAGAAGGAAATCTTCGTTGCTGATCTAAATGGTGATTGACAGTTGCTGCTGCTATCAGTTGTTGGTGACTTTCATAAGTCTTGTTTTAAATATGTCATCTCTATGTCATGTATATTTTTCTTATATGGTGTCAAGGTCATGTAACGGCCTATGTTGGTTTCCCCACTATGCCTAGGATGGATGATGTAATGTTCTTGCTTTATCATGTGTAAACTTTTGATGTATCCCCACTTGGTTGGGTAGATGAGTCAAGTCCCACTTGGATGGGAGATGAATGTATGAGTATTTGGTGCTAGGAAGGTCTTGTATGATGTATAGAGTCATGTTCTTCTTTTAGAACATCTTTTTGCAGACCTTGCTTACAGTCAGGGGGAGCATGAACAACACTCTTCAGCAAAGTAGATATTTCAGCAGGTATTCAGGAGGAGCATGGAGAGATTGGTACACCTTGGCATATATAAAAGGGGAGCTTATTCAAAGACTTCAGCAGGTACTCAGGGGGAGTATGAACAACAGAATGAATATCTTGGAAAGAGAATATCTTGGTGTGCCCTTTGCCCTTGATGTCAAAGGGGGAGAGTGATTTGGTGTTGTTGCCATCAAGTCCAAAGGGGGAGATTGTTGGCATTATGATGCATGTGTTGTACTTGATGGCAACCCTCTCATAGAAGATCATCTCACTTATATATAACTAGATGAATCTACAGAAGAGATATCAGATGTGAATGAATGCATGGGATGCAGGACAACTCAAAGGAATTAGATGATAGTTCTAAGTGTGACAAGTTATCTTTGCCATCAAGTCCAAAGGGGGACATTGTTGGCATTATGATACAAGTGTTGTCCTTGATGGCAAGATGACAGATTATAGTGCAGTAGGTCAGTAGCAAAGAATTGATGATCAAATTACAAAGAATGAAGAAAGCTGAGTATACACGCACGTTCACTATATACCAAGTTGCGTACAGAGGCAGGTTATACACAGGTTCACTATGTACCAAGTCGCGTATATACGCAGGTTCGCTATATACCAAGTAGGGTATACACGCAGGTTATACTCGCAAGTTCTCTATATACAAAAATGCGTATACACGTGGGTTTGTTGATCAGAAATTGTGTATGCGTATGCACGCACTTCCATGCATGGAAAAGCGCGTACATGTGGGAAAACTTACTTTTGGTCCGTGGCGGTTAGTCCTTGGAATTTGAACCTATGGTTTTTTGGACCATGGCATCTCGACAGACGTGTTGATCCCTAGTATTGAGTTGATGGTATTGGTTTGTTATGGTTTTGGACCATGGTATTGAGCAAGGCGAAGACTATAAAAGGAGAAGAAGATCATTAGGCAAAGGCATTGAGAAGGTCTTGAATATCTGATGAAGGATGAGATCCAGTATGCAGGTTATGGGTTGCTTGATCTAAGCTAAGGAGGGATCTCACAAGTTGATGGAGAACAAGATCTAAGGATAGATCGGGATGAAATGGTTTGAAATGAACTATCTCTATATGATTGATTGTATTTATTCTAGATCTGTATACTGACGCATGTAATGATCTAAACTAGGTATAACTTAAGTTTGAAATCGCTGCAAGTCATGTTTGAATATTTATAGCTCTTTACGCGGGTTGGCTTTGGTAAAAGCGCGTATGTACACGGGTTTGGTTTGTCCAAGTAGCGTATGCACTTTAATGCATGATTTTGATGATACAGTTGGTTCTAAATAGTGTTGCAGAGTTCAGGGTTCTGCTCTGTGTTCTGGTGACAGCGTTTTGTTAGCAGGGTTAAGTGATTCAGTATTGGGTGATTCAGAGATTGATAATGCCAGTGTTGATTGATTGTGTGCTTCAATGATATTGATGGGTCCAGTATGAAAATTGGATGAAACGTGGCCTTCAGATTATAGAGTTGTGATTCAGTGTATCCAGTCTGAAAATTTATGAAACGTGATACTTGGAGGAGAGAAGATTGTAGGTTGGCGCCTACATTCTAGTATCTTAGCTAGTACAATAACTATGGGGGTTGTAGCTCCCTTCGAGGAGAAGCTGGAGAACGAGAGAGGGTTGTAGCTCTCTGCAGGTTGCAGCCTGCATACTGGTAAAGGAATGCACCAATACATTGTAAAAGAAGTTTCTTATTAAAGGAAGATAGAAACAAATTGCAGCAGGTGGTTTTCACCCACATTGGGTTTCCACCTTATATCATGGTGTTCATGTGTGCTTTTTGTGTGTGATGATCTGTTCTGTTTTACTGCTTCTGTTTACTGTTCATATGGTCAATGAAGTTTTGATGCATTAACTAAAGATCAACATGTAATGGATTATCTGAATCACAAATAATCTGGATATACGCTCGTTGCTTTAGACACAGTTGCGTATACATGCGGGTTCACTTAACTGAAGTAGCGTATATGTATCTAAGTATGGAATAGAAAAAGTTTTACTGATTTGATAATACTGATTCACCCCCCCTCTCAGTATTATTTCCAACAATTGGTATTAGAGCAGGTCCTTTGGTAGAAGCTTGATCGCTTGAAGGAGATCCGTGGAATGATGGGAAAGAAGCTTAAGAAGAAAGCACCAAAGAAGAAGAAGACATCTTAGAAGAACTATGACAGTGGGAGAATCGATTGGGGATTAGGTATAAGAAGCTCTTCAGATTCAGAATCAGTTCAGAATCATTTCAGAATGAAGATGAACTATCAGGTATGAATTTGCTATCCTCTGATGTTCCAGCTATTTTTCCATATGGAAGAGATGAAAGTGATAGCGAAACAACTGAATTTTCTCTTATGGGTGAACAAGAAAGATATCAAATAGAGGTAGAATTTAAAAGGCCGACAGACAAAATTAGAGATCAACAAGATCTATTGAACAAAAGGGAATCTGACTCCAAAGAAGAAGCTACCAGACTAAAATCCAATCTAGAATTATTCAAGGTCAAATATCTAAAGTTGCTAAAAGACCAACAAGAGGAAGAAAACAAGATAAGGAAGTTATACAAGGACAAAAATCAAAAGTTGCAAGATGAAGTAACATCTCTAAGAAAAGAAGTCAATGAAAAGAACACAACAATCAAGAAACTCAGAGATAGATCCAGTGATTATGAAAGTCTTGAAGCTACGACCCTCTCACTAAAGGAGGAACTTGAAGAAGCCAAGAAGTAGAATAAAGATCTTCTCCAAGCTATTGAAAAACAAGAAAACGAAGTTATCAGTTTAAAAGCACAGCTGGAATGTGCCTCCAGAGTTCGTCAAATGCAGCAAGATGTGAATGAGGAACAAGAAAAAGAGATTCTTAATCTGAGACGTCAATTCGAAGAAGAAAGAAATGCTGGAGAAAACATGAAGAAGCAACATCAAGTTGAGGTAAATATCTTAAAAGGTAAATTAGAAGAAAAGGATAAACTATTACGATTTCAAGATAGTACTAAAGTCTTGGATGATATTCTTAGTAGTCAAAGATCTCCTGCTATCAAGACTGGTCTTGGTTTTCATGAATCTGTTGAAGGTGAATCTAGTTCACAAGGTGAAGCAAGGAACTCTAAAGAGAAATATAAAATGATCAACAAGGATATGAGAGATCAAACCCATCAACAATCAGGAAAAGAGATTCTTCAAAGAAAATCTTTTACTCCTAACTATGGAAGTAATAGTCGGCCATCTACTCAGATGAATAATATTGAATGTTATGTATGTCATAATCTTGGACATGTTGCATCTAGATGCATAAGAAGAAGGGTTCAAGACCATCATGCAGAAAGATCATCACATTCAAGGTACTTTAATGGATATTGTTTTGCTTGCAATATGTATGGTCACAAAGCTGCTAATTGCTACAGGAGGAATATAAAACATGTAAGATGCTATGCATGTAACAAGTTTGGACATAGAGCAAAAGATTGCAAGAACAAAGTTCATGATAAGAAGAAATCATCAACATGCTTGAAGGTATGGAAGAAGAAGGAAGTTCGGTCAGAAAGATGTGGCACAACACATGATACTCAACACAACACAGACATAACAGACTCAGGGGGAGCTGAAAGTGTTGATCTTCAGTGTCTTAAACCTCATATGCAAGTTTCATGAAGGGAAGTCGTGTATATACGCGAGTTATACACTGGAAAGTCGCGTATATGTCAGTATGAGGAAAAGCAGTTGGGACAGGCTCATAAAAAGGGTGTGATATGATTCAGTCCATTATTTTCTCTATTGGTTATCAGTTACAGTCTGCTGAGGATGTGTGGAAATGTCTTGATACTTGTAAGATGATTATAAGTTTCTTTGATCCTAACTTGATGATGATGATGTCTTGATGCTTGTTGCTGATATATGCATGATCAGATCTAATAGTAAACATATGGCACTTGTTGAGGGGGAGCACATGCCTTTAACAAAGCATTGTTGGCATTATGGTTAATATTCCTTGATGATGATACTTATATGGCCAAATGATATATCTTGCTATGATGTGGTTATGAGTTGTCCATGATAAAATCTCATATGATTCTTGGGGCTACATAGTTGATGTTCAGATCATATTTGTGGATTGATGGTGCATATATGATGCTTACATGGTAATATTCATAAGTACAAAGATTGAATACACAACGCCATTACTTGATGATGAGTCTCTCATATGCTGCTGTCCTCCTATGCATGAAATACAGTTATGATGCAGGATTCCTATAGTTCTTGATGATCATGTGGATGAGGATTGTTGATGTTGATGATATAAAGAAGCCTTGACAAAATCTTGAGCTCTAGATACTTAGTGCTGGATACATGGAACTATTGGAGATATGCTCTTACCTATATAATGATAGGTTGATTCTCACATATGTTGATTGATGATTATCAGATGAGGGATATTCCCGTGTAATGTTACATGGATGATCATGCAAATCTTGATGATGATGACTATGGTGTTTTTCACATATGATATCATGTGAATGACTTATGATGATGTATTGATGCAGACATACCTTGGTACAGGACATTTGCAGGTTGCTGATATATAAAAGAGGTTGTACGCGAGTTTTATGAGGAATATCCGCGTATATACGCAAGTTTTTGTGGATACAGTCGCGTATATGTTGGTTTGAATAAAATCAGTGGACTAGACTCTGGGTGAGAAGAGTCTGATATGGGTCTGACAGAGACCATCTGGCACAGGTTCAGGGGGAGCAGATTAACTTCTAATAATGCATTGTTGGCATTACCTTAGAAGCTCTTGGTTCGTGTACACAAGCTGTTTTGGTTAGAACAGGTGCAAAAGGAGAACAGAAGGAGATCATGGTTGCTGATCTGAAAAGTGTTTGACAGATGTTGCTGCTATCAGTTATTGGTGACTTTCATATGTCTTTCTCTAGATATTTCGTCTCTATGTCATGTATCTCTTTTATGGTGTCAAGGTCATGTAACGACCTATATTGGTTTCCCCACTATGCCTGGGATGAAGATGTAATGTTCTTGATTGTCATGTGTAATTTTTTGATGTATCCCCACTTGGTTGGACGGATGAGTCAATTCGAGTATGTCCCCACCTGGTTGGGAAATGAATGTATGTATGAGTCCTTGGTGATAGGAAGGTCATTTATGATAGAGTCATGTTCTTCTTGTAAAACATCTTTTTGCAGACCTTGCTTATAGTTAGAGGGAGCATGAACAACACACTTCGGCAGTGCAGAGACTCAACATGTACTCAGGGGGAGCATGGACAGATTGGTACACCTTGTCATATATAAAGGGGAGCTAGGCACTCAAGGGGAGTATGGACAGTGGAATGCTTATCAAAGGAAGAGAATATCTTGGTCCGCCCTTTTCCCTTGATGTCAAAGGGGGAGAGTGATTTGGTATTGTTGCCATCAAGTCCAAAGGGGGAGATTGTTGGCATTATGATGCATGTGTTGTACTTGATGGCAACCAACTCGTAGAAGATCACCTCACTTATATATATCTAGATGAATCTACGGAAGAGATATCAGATGTGACAGAATGCAAGACAACTCAAAGGAATCAGATGACAATTCTGAGTATGACAAGTTAGCTTTTCCATCAAGCCCAAAGGGGGAGATTGTTGGCATTATGATACAAGTGTTGTCCTTGATGGCAAGATGACAGATTATAGTGCAACAGATCAGTAACAAAGAATTGATGATCAAACTACAAAGAATGAAGAAAGCTGAGTATATACGCAGGTTCACTATATACCAAGTCGCGTACAGAGGCAAGTTATATGCAGGTTCACTATGTACCAAGTCGCGTATATACGCAGGTTCGCTATATACCAAGTAGGGTATACACGCAGGTTATACTCGCAAGTTCTCTATATACAAAAATGCGTATACACGCGGGATTGATGATCAAAAGGTGCGTATGCGTATACATGCACTTTCATGCAAGGAAAAGCGCGTATATGTTGGAGAACTTACTTTTGGTCCATGGTAGTTAGTCCTTGGTATTTGAACCTATGATTTTGGACCGTAGTATCTCGTCAGATGTGTTGATCCTTAGTATTGGGTTCATGGTATTAGTTTGTTATGGTTTTGGACCGTGGTATTGTAAAAGGCCTAAGACTATAAAAGGAGAAGAAGATCATTAGGCAAATGTATGGAGAAAGTCTTGAATATCTGATGAAGGATGAGATCCTGTATGTAGATTATGGGTTGCTTGATATAATCTAAGGAGGGATCTCACAAGTTGATGGAGAACAAGATCTAAGGATAAATCGGGATCAAATGGTTTGAAATGAACTATCTCTTTATAGTTGATTATGCTTATTATAGATCTGTATACTGACGCATGTAATGTTATGAATTGGGCATAACTTAAGTCTGGAATCAATACAAGTCATGATTAAATATTTATAGATATGTACGCGGGTTGGATTTGGTAAAAGCGCGTATGTACGCGGGTTTGGTTTGTCCAAGTAGCGTATGCACTTTAATGCATGATTTTTGATGATATAGTTGGTTCTGAATAAGTGTTGCAGAGTTCAGGGTTCTGCTCTATGTTCTGGTGACTGCTTTTTGTTGACAGGGTTCAGTAATCCAGTGTTGGGTGATTCAGAGATTGATAATGCTAGTGTTGATTGATTGTGTGCTTTAATGATATTGATGGGTCCAGTATGAAAATTGGATGAAACGTGGCCTTCAGATTATAGAGTTGTGCTTCAGTGTATCCAGTCTAAAAATTTATGAAATGTGGTACCTGGAGGAGAGAAGATTGTAGGTCGGCGCCTACGTACTAGTATCTTAGCTAGTACAAGAACTATGGGGGTTGTAGATTCCTTCCAGAAGAAGCTGGAGAACGAGAGAGGGTTGTAGCTCTCTACAGGTTGCAGCCTGCGTACTAGTAAAGGACTGCACCAATACATTGTAAAAGAAGTTTCTTATTAAAGGAAGATAGAAACAAATTGCAGCAGGTGGTTTTCACCCACATT
>APFE031519217.1:0-14796 GCA_000404065.3 Pinus taeda | reverse complement strand
AACAAAATTAGATTCAATACAGGAGATTGGCATGGGGATGAATTCACCACAGTAGTAAGATCCGAAACTCGATCTTGAGAAGTAGGAAAATTGTAATGAGAAATCCAAAAATTCATCAAGAATGAGTTTTCATTTAGTGAAAAAGTTTAAATGAAAGTGTTCAGTGAGAAAATGTATGTCTTACATGTTTCAGGAATTTCACCAGGACCATGAGAAACTGGCGTAACTATCAACAAGATTTGAAGTGCCTTGACTTCTTGAAATGTTTCAGAACTTTGAAAAGACATATCACAACATTTTGTAAACTAAGTCATATCACAGATTTGATGTGGAAAAATTCTATTGGTTTAGTTAATAGGGTCATCATTACCTAGATGGAAGTTATCTAGATCACCAATTTGATCAGATTTTACAACTTCAACAAACATATTATTCAAGCCATAAGATTCTTATGATCACAAATCTGAAGATGGATGAATAAGAGAAATCTCATGACCCAATTGATTCAAAGAGTTGTGCCCAAGCAGAACAAAAGATGATAAGAAATGGAGTGGAGGGTATGTAAGTCCATTCAATTATTCTTCCTAATGGATAATATCACTACCTTGTTTCAATTGAGAGTTTAACTCATCATATGAAGAAATTGAAGAGCATGGAGTATATTCATCACAAATTGGTGCATTACAAAAAATAGAGCGCAAGGGATAGTGAGATGAAAATGAAGTTTCAACAAGAAAATATTCTTTGATCAAATCATATTTTGGATGAGACACTAAAAGATAAATTGTTGCACTTGGCATTCATTATCTGATACATCAATGGATTCATCCTCATCAAAATGATTGTTTTTCAAAATTTTAGTTTGATGAAGCAAATATATTTCATTTGATTCATTGTCTAGTTTAGTGGATTGAAAATCAACCAAGAATGAGGAAGCATAATCTTCACATAGAGGATTTTGTAAAAGAGAAGACATACTGAAATAATGTTCACCTTCCTACAACCCTACCCGTGGAATGTGACTACCATGCACTTATTCGATGCTTGAATTTGGAAGAGATTTCCTAGGAAGATCAACGGACAAGGATTCGTTAGAAAGAGATGGTAGAGGAAGAAAGGTATCCAAATTAGATTCAAGATTTAAATTATGAGTAATAATATCATCTCAAGGGATGGAGAAATTATTGTTAACAAAAGGCTCCATAAACCATTATGGGATTTCCTCAATGGGTTTTGAATCATGAAAAGTGGAAGGAGGATGAAAACATGGATTAGGAATTTGATTTGTAGTTTTCCCAACTTTATTATTGTCGCAAGGAGGCACTCGCATCAAAATTGAAAAGGGAGGAGGACAAGGAATCACAAGAAATAATAGGTTCCTCCTATGAAATTAGCGGTTTCGCATGGCTTACAAGAGTTGGGGAAGTAGAAAGATCAAGTGTTTTGGGTTCACTGTGCAAAGAGATATGGACCAAACACTCAAACGTTTGTTTAAAGAACTCCCAATATGTTTCTTCTTAAGGAAATTCATAACAGACGCGAAGGAATCGATCATATAAATCCTTAATTGATTCATTAGGCTTCATTCTTAGTTGATTTATCCTTGTATAAACATCCATGTAATCATACCTATCAAATGATAAAGGAATCTCGTTGATGAGGTGTTCAAGAGAATGAATAGAAGGAGGTGGTGGAGTGTGACACCATCAGCTAACTTGACCTTCAAGGGTAAGGCAAAAGAGAATACAAGCCACATATTCACAATGATTTTCATTGTATTCACAGAACTTAAGGAAAAGAGATTCATGCTTGGCAATGGATGTATCACCCTCACCATCAAAATTGAATTGAGACAATTCATGGAGAGACTCATAGGGGATTGAATTTTCTCTAGGGGACAAGTTCAAAAAAAAATTAGGAGTATGATTTGAGGATGAGCCATTTTAGATAAGAGGAAATTCATGGAGAGACTCATAGAGGATTGAATTTTCACTAGGGGACAAGTTCAAAAAAAACATTAGGAGTATGATTTGAGGATGAGCCATTTTAGATAAGAGGTTCAAAAGAAACTCAATGGGCACAACATGTCATCTAGTCATCCTTCTAGTGCCATTTTCATGATGATGCTGGAAATCCATTAATCAAGGTGGTTTCCCCAATGTGAAGTCCTAATTATACCTCACACCATTTAGAGTAGGAGGCCCATCTGGAATATCGTCCTGGACGTCATGTATCCTTGTCGATTTTCCTTGCCTACAAAGTTTAACACAAGAGAGTAATACACAAGTATTTTCAGATGAAGACGTCAGTATGCATTGCAGAATGTTTAGCTGTGGAAATTATCAAGGTCCTTCAACCAAAAAGGAAGGGAAAAGTGGGCCCTTTAAATATAGGTAATAGTACTAATCTATAAAATCCACACGAGGCTATACATATGAATGAATCATTCATCAACTAGTTAAATAGTTCACAAGGCAACAATGATTTTTAAATAAAATTCAACACACCTTCAACAAGCCAAGTATCAAAGCCACCGAAATATTTCAATTTCATTAATATAGATGAAAACAACATACATCACAAGCATTCAAAGAATATTCTTACAATATTCACGTGATATGCATGAAAGTGTGCTAGTTGAATGAGCTTATGAATTAAGTATAACTTCAAAGATACATCATGACAGTGAAAATCACTAGCCCCAATAATGGAGCATTAGAGTAGTCACTCACTCCTCCAAAATGACTATCTTCCTCTCCAATGCCTAGTAAGAGGAGCCAACATGAAAATTCTCTTACATGATAAATGAGGGTGTATATATAATAATGAGTGATCATTCAACTTCCTTCTAACTCTTCGACTACCATAATGATTGTTTGACTTCTCTGTGACTTTTCGACTTCCTAGATGAATTTTCACATTACATGGGTGACTTTTGGACTTCCACTTTACATTACATTTTCCAATATAGAATTTACATATTACACAAAATGATATGTCATGTGATGACATGACACTTTGATAAGACATGACAAGACATTGATGACATAGGCTTCACGATGAGATGGAAATGTAAAGAAACTCTTTGTTGCTACTTTCTTTCTATCTTCTTGATAAATGGAATATTCTCTTCCTCTTCCTCATCCTTGTGGCTTGAAAATAAGGATTCTATAATGTGATTTTGATCTTCAGTATTTTGTTGTACTCTGGCATTCCTTCATAGTTTCACCTACTGATCGTCTTATCTCTTTATCTCCATAGGTTTCTTATAGCATGGTATCCTTCTCCTTTTCCTCCATTATCATCCTATCATGATCAGATAGAGTACCTTCAACTAAGAGCCACCCATGACAAGATGACATCAGTCCAAAAAATCTTAATCTAACATGTTATATGAAATCACTTATTAGGGATGGAACTGGGTGGCTGGTAAGGTGATTGACTCAGGGTTTGCACAGTTCTAGAGGCCAAGGTCTGCGAGTGAGGATTGATATTGTGCATTGCATTGTTCAGTATGGCTAGGGTAATTTAGTGGCTTAAGAGCTCAAGTATGGGGCTTGAGGCTTGAGGTTTCCCAATGCAAATTTCTAGAAGGACAAACTTAAGTAATTGCACAATTTAGGGACACAAGAGGTCAAGATTGAGGCTTGAGCCTTGAAGTTTCCCAATGCATTGTTTAGAGAGGCCATGGTAGGTGAATGCGTAGTTGATGGGATCAAAAGCTCAATGTTGAGGCTTGAGGCTTGGAGTTACCCAATGCGCAATTGTGGTAGGAGAACAAGATGGGAGATTAAGTAGTTGAGGGGTTTAAGAGCTCAAGGTTGAGGCTTAAGGATTGAATTTTCCCAATGTGCATTTATGGAGGGAGAAAACTCTCATATATTTTACAGTTGTGTAGCTAAAGGTGTCAGGTCAGAAGCTTGAGGCTTGATAATTCGCAGTGTGTAGTTAAGCTTGATTGGAAGGAAAAGATTGCATAGTTATGGAGCTCAATGCTTAAGCATGGGAATTGTGACTGCACAATGTATAGTTCCAAGAAGAAAGGTTAGTTCTTGAGGTTTGAGATGACGTAGTGCACATTTCAAGAGGGTTGAGTGATGCCAAGTTGCTCAATCATGAAGTTTTTAGGACTTAGTTAAGTACAGGATCAATGAAACCAAACTGAATAATGATGAAGGTTAAGTATGATCACATGATTAGAACAATTGATGACATAGAATTTGTCACTCACAACACATGAAAAACATACTTCCCTTAATGTGACAACATTATGATGACTTCCCCACGTGCGACACTAAATATACACTTTGCGACAACATTGACAACACTTGTGCGACAGTGAAAAAACCTTTGGGAATGAGTGTAAAAATTTCCTACATGACTAGTAGGACTCATAAAAACAAAAGTTACCCCTTGAAACAAGAAAAATATACACTTAACATGTTAAGCAACGCTTCCCATGCCAAAATATGACATTTGTTATATGAAAAGTAAAAGTGTGAGTGTCGCCTGCAATATGCAAACAATGGTGAAAGTGACAAATGATAGAGCAAATAAAACATGAAACTTATAGTAATTAAATTGAAATAAAGAAAAGTGACAGTCAAAACCATGAAAATTACACTTACGAAAGTGAAGGTTCGCAAAAGCGACTGTTTGAAAAAATCACTGAAATATAAATATAATCATAGCCAAAAGTTAGCGATTGTCAATGACAGTGTGCACTAACTATCAACATGGGATGAACATTGCACAAGGAATATATTGATGGACTATGTTAGGCCTATTCAAGCTTGCATTAAGGAATTTTTTCATGAATTCATAACGAATTGAGCATGTGTGAGCAAGTCATTTTGTCACTTATAATCAAAGAAGGCAGCTCAAAGACTTAACAAAATATAAATTGACCAAGACGTGATTATGAAACAATTGATCGCAAGATCCATGACAAGCTGCAAAATTAAAATATTGGCAAATTTTGGAAGGTGTTTTTGACAGCGAAAAGATTTTTTAATGGACATGTAAAGTTATTTTTGTCTTGATATGCTAGTGCTAGTTGGACTTGATTATACACACTGAAACCATCAATAAATTAAAAATATTCTTCCCTGCTAAGGTATCTAATACTTGATCGAAAAAAGGTAGTGAAAAATGATATTTCAAAGTACCTTTATTCAATTCCCTATAATTAATGCACACTGTCAATTTGACATTATTATTTAGAACAATCACCAAAGGTGATACCTATTAACTATCTGATATTGGATAAATGATATTAACATTAACTAACTTTTGTAATTCCTCTTTAACAAATTCTCTTAGATTAGGATTCATTCTTCTGTGAGGTTGTCTAACTAGTTTTACATATTTTTGAATATAAATATGATTCATACAAGTTTTTGGATCAATTCCTTTCATATTAGTATATTCCCATGCATAAACAGAGGAATGTTTTTGTAGCATCTTTATCAATTTTCTCTTTTGAAATTATTCCTAGGTATTATTGATGTTTAATGTTTTTCCTGGAAATATTTCTACTAGATAATTACCAATATTTACCATAATATGAAAATCCATCTCATGATATGATAGATGTTAAATATTACATCATTCTTGAAAAAATTCATCTTATGCATAGTATGAAGAAGAACCATTATTATTCATTAAATTTATTTATTGAACTTCTTCATCTATTTTTGAAAGAGTAAATATTGGTTGAATATAATCAAAGTCTTCATTATCATCATCTATCCAAGCTTCATTTTCTACTTCAGTTATTGTTTTTGTAGGTGGATACGATGTGAATTTCTTAGTAGAATTCCCATTGGATATATGCATATCACCAGATCTACAACTTATGAATGCATCCATTTTACCTAACCAATTTCTACCAAGGATCAATGAATGTCCTCCTAAATTATTATTGGTAGTTAAAATTATGAAATCAACAAAATATTCCCATGAATCTAAAGAGAAAAACATATCTTCCGATATACTATTTGGTCTCATAACATATCTATCTACTAACTGTAATAATGTAGGGGTATATTGAATATTGGGAAGATTCAATTGATCCATAGGTTGTTTCCTCATGATATTGATGGATTCTCCTAGTTCAATCAAGGTGTTTGGAATTTGGATACCATTGATATGACTATTTACAATAGGGATACCTGGATCTAGAGATTTTTGAACTATTAGTTTCCCATCACAATATCAACAATTTTTCCTACCAATTGAATTTTCTTGACATATTTTATCTTCCTTCCTAGTTTTTGAATGCACAACTCCTTAATGGATTTTGTAAATATTCAGTACTCATTTTATAGCTGGGAGAAAAGTGATTTTGATGAAAAAGAAATTTGGTTCATCTAGAATATCATATTCTGGTAAAACAATTTTCCTTTATATTCCTTTATCAATTTTGAGCCTTTCAGGGAAAGGTGGATCTTCTAAGGAAATATAAGGTTGTTCTCGTTAGGAAAATAGCTCACAGAAATATAGAAGAGATATATCAATGCCTTAGAATTCAGCCTCTTCGAGGGGGTAGCCTCCTTTACATTGCAGAAATTAACAATTCTTGGATAATAAAAATGACTAAACCTCCCTTCTATATATAGGAGTCTAAGGGGTCATAATATAATCAAGCTGACATAACAATAATAACATCAGGGCACAATAATAACAATAGTGGGTTTCTATGGGGTGCACTAATAACAATATGGGGACAATAGGTGCATAATAATAACAATATGGGATACAATGACAATAGTAATGGGGGAATCACTAGTATTAATAGGGACCTAACATGCCCCTCTCCTTCCAAAAAGTGTTTTCCTCAATGTGTGAGTAGTTCTAGATGCTTCTGTATAAAATTCTCATCCTCCCATGTGGAATTTTTAGCGGGTAAGTTCTTCCACTTCATGAGATACTCGAAAATTGATCGATTTCGTAGATGTCGAGTTCTTTCTTCTGTGACTGCTTTCAATTCCAATATGACTTTTCCTTCCTCGTCATGCTCTATAAATATTGTTTGAGCTGGGAGCTTGTCACCTATAACCTTCTTTAAACATGAAACAGGGAAAATTTGGTGCACTCGGGAAGCTGCAGGAAGCTCCAATTTGTATGCCATAGTACCAATATTTTGCAACACCTTGTACGGACCTAAATACGTTAGTGATAATTTATTATCCTTCTTAGTTCTATTGAGTGACATTTGTCTATATGGGTGTAGCCATAGGAATATCCAGTCACCTACATCAAAACTTTTTGCTGCGATGTTGATCTGCTTGTTGTTTCATTCTATTTTGTGCCAATGTGAGGTTATCCTTTAAGAGTTGGAAAAATTGTTGTTGATGCTCGATGTGGTGTTCCACTACTTGAACCTTAGAATTTTCTCTTAAATATGAAGTGATGGATGGTGGATGATATCCATAAAGTGCCATAAATGGGGTCATTTTTCTGCAGTATGGAAGGAAGTGGTATACCACCATTTAGCTAGAGGCAACCATTTGACCCATTGTGCCTATTTATTAGATACAAAGGAACGAAGATATCCTTCCAAACAATTGTTTACTATCTCAATTTGCCCATGAGATTGACAATGATAAGATGATATATGAGCTAACTGAGTACCGAGACAAGAAAATAATTATGTGCAAAAATTTCCAATAAAAATGGGATTCTTGTCCCTTACAATAATCTTTGGACTTCCATGTAGCTTTTGAATTATTTCCATAAATGCGGTAGAAACTGTACTGGCCTTAGATGGATGTGATAATGCACAAAAGTATGCATACTTGGTAAGTCTATCAATTACCACCATGATGACACTCTTTCCTTCAGACTTGGTTAAACTTGTGATAAAATCCATTGAAACCTCCTTCCAACGTTTGCTTGGAATGGATAAATGTTGTAATAGACCCAGGGTCTTAATTGTTTCAACTTTATTTTGTTGGAAAACCAATCATTTCGCCACAAAATTTTGAATATCTAATTTAAGCCATCCCAAAAAATTTCCTTCTAAACCTTGTGGTAATTTTTTAAAAATCCTCAGTGCCCTCCTAAGGGAGAAGTGTGCAATTCCATAAGAATCTTTTGCTTGATTTGGGAATTCTTACATAGGTATAAGTGATCTCTGTACCATAACGAATCATTTTTCTAGCTAAATGTATTAGATGTTTTGGGAACTTGTTGTAACTTTTGGATGAGTGCCCACACTTATTCTTCATTCTACCATTCATCCCTTGCTTCATTTATCCAATCTGGTTGGATAATAGAAATGGCGCATAACAATGCTTTGGCATCCTCATCCTTTCTTGAGAGTGCATCTACGACAAAATTTTGTTTCCCTTTTTGATATATGATTTCGAAGTCATAACCCAACATCTTTGTGACCCATTTTTTGTTGCTATTCAGAGGGTAATATTTTTTCTAAAATGTACTTAAGACTATCATGATCCATTTTTACCTTGAAGTGTCTTCCCATTAGGTAGGGTCGCAATTTCTTAAGTGCATATAGTATTGCCAACATTTCCTTCTCATAAATAGCTTTGTGTAAATACTTTGATTGGATGACTTTTGAAAGCAATTGATATTTCATCTTGCATTAAAACAACACCAATTCCATTTCCTGAATCATCACATTCCACAATAAAGGTTTTTGTGAATTCTGACATAGCTAAGACCGGTGCTTGGAACATTGCCTCTTTAAGATGTTTGAAGGCCTTTGTTGCTTCTGGAGTCCGTGAAAATGCATCTTTCTTCAATAATGTTGTTACAGGTGCTACTATTATCGCATAATCCTTAACAAACTTGCGATAATACCTTGTCAACCCAAGAAATCCTCGCAGATGATTTATGGATGTGGGGATTTTCCATTCATTAATAGATTTAATTTTGCTAGGGTTTACATTAACACCTTCATGAGATATAATATGTCCCATAAATTCCACCTCTTATACTCCAAAGAAACATTTGGATTTTTTTTGCATATAATTGTTTCTCCTCCAATAGTTTGAGAACCCTGTCAACATGTTAAACATGATCCTTCCAAGACTTCTTGTAGATTAGTATATAATCAAAAAATACTAACACAATTTTTCTAAGGAAGGGTTTGAAAATGGTATTCATCAAACCTTGAAAAGTAGAAGGTGAAATGATAAGGCCAAAAGGCGTGACCAAAAATTCATAATGACCCTCATGAGTTCTAAATGTTGTTTTCAGAATGTCTTCAATCTTCATTCTTATTTGATGATATCCTAAACGAAGATCCAACTTGTTGAAGTAAATTTGTCCATGCAATTCATCCAATAATTAATCAATGAAAGGAATGGGAAATTTATCTTTAATAGTGAGCTTCTTGAGCTCCCTATAATTTGGACACATGCACCTTGATCCATCCTTCTTGTGCACTAATACTACTGGAGTAGAGAAATAACTTTGACTAGGTTGAATTATACTAGCTTCTAGCATTTCTGCAACCATATGTTCAATTTCATCTTTTGGGCATAGGGATATCTATACGACCTGATGTTTGGAGGAACACTTCTTGGACTCAAATGAATAGGATGATCATGATCATGAATATGTGGGAGGCCTTTGGGATTCTCAAATACCTTGGAATGATTGTCGAAGACTTTTTGGATATCTGGAGAAATAGATGATTTCGATCTGGGAACCTTTAGCGAACATAATTGTGGAATTACACCTCATTGTTCCTTGTTTAGAGGCTTTGTCATACCGTTAGAGCTGATTATCTTTCCTGGTTTCCCTACAATATCCCTTAATTCAAATGCCTTTCCTTCCGCACAAAGTTTCATGAAACGTTCTTGAAAATTAAAATCTATTGTACCCAAATATTGTAGCCATTGGACTCCTAGTACAACATCAACACCACCCATTGGAATGGAAAGCATTGGGCTATTTAATACATATTCTCCTATGGTTTTATAGCTCCAAGTATCACTCTTGATGTTTGTGATGATACACTCATGGCCTAGGGCAACCCCTCTTTCTAGACCTAGTCCAAATATTTAAAAAACAGTGTTTTACTCCCTATATGCGACATTACCCCGAGCTAAACGCGTGTGTGCGTGGGTATATGTATACCCAACCCACGCATATGTCTTAAAACACTTAAAAAAATAAATTTCCTTAATTTTAGGTGGAGATCATGGGTTTTACCTGTTGATTACCTATTAGTTCCCGTGGCCTAACTATTCCCAACGAATTCCCAACTAAAAAACTACTTTGGGAGAAGTATAAAGAGGCTTTAATGGGAAGGCCTAAAGGAGGAGAGAATAGAGAGAAAAATCACTTTGTTGAGATTATCCCTAATCAGGTCTGAAGATCTTTGTGCTTCTAGCACTTCCCCCATTACAGGAAACCCTTGTTTCCTTGAGTTATGATGTCTTTCCATTAGTTTAGATATCCTTGAGTGAGTTATGGAAGGAGCTTGTTGAAGGCTTGAGACTAGACAAATCCGGAGGATGGTTCCACTTGGAGCCTGCGAAAGGAAGACTTAGGTGAAATCATTCCTTACTATAGTTTAGTTATTTATAATAAAAGAAGCACTTGTCTTGTTCCTGATATTAATCTTCTTCATGCTTATGATATCAATGTTATGATTTACATATGAATGGTTGTTTCAATTGTATAACTAACTACCTTTCAATATGCTATGAAGTTGATTTCTTTATGATTCTTAGTCCATATACTGCTATGATTTCCTGAATTGATTGTTTTGTAGGTTGAAGGATTGAAAAGAAATCCAAGAGGGTTTGGACCCTGGCTAGACCTACCCAAATGAAGGACCCCCAGGTGCACCTCTCTTCATATAGTTTGTTTATATTAGTATCATGGCAATCTAGAATGCTTTCTTTTCTTTGTAGATAACCCCCACTCTGCTAGGGTATTGACACAAGACCCTAGGGGACTTTGTTTCTCAACACATGGATAACTTGATACTATGGCACTTTCCAAAGAAATATATGGTTCCTCCACTTGCAACTATCACTTGAGACTCTGGTGCTGGATGTAGGAAGCAATTCAATTCCTTGGCTATCTTACAATGAATAAAATTATGGGTACTTCATGAATCAATCAACACTATTACATGTTTCTTCTTCATATGTCCTTCTATCTTGATAACCTGAGGAGTGGTAATTCCAGCCAATGCATTACAATATATGGTCAGATTCATTTCTTCTTTATATAGGGTTTGTTTCTGGAGTATATCTTCTTCTTTTGACATTTCTTGTTCATTTTCTTCCTCCTCTTCACAATCTATGTAGAATAATTTCTTCTGAGCACACTTATGACCTTTAATGTATTTGCTATCACAACTATAACAAAGCCCTTTTGCTCTTTTTTATTCTAATTGTTATGGTGTCAACCTTGTGGGTTTTGGAAGGCTAGGGGCAAAATCAATTCCATCTTTATAGTTGTTAGTGGTAGGCTTCCTGGTTGCGATAATTTTGCTTTCCATTTTTCTTGCTAACCTGAATGCCTTCTCCAATGAATCAATTTCCTAAAGGTGAAACTCATGTTAGATATTATCCTTTAAAGTCCCTATGAATACATCAATCATATGCTCCTCTAGAATATCTTTTACCCTTATGTTCAATTTTTGGAAGTCCTCAATGTGCTCCATCATTGAACCTTTTTTTTTTAGATTTATCAATTGGCTAAGAAAGGTGTTGCTTTTCATATCCTCATAATGTGCTATCATTGCTTTCATAAAAGTTGCCCAAGTGACAATTTGTTTATGAGAGCAAAGCCCTTGATACCATACAAACTCATTTGGTTCCAAATATAAAGTTGTAATACATACCTTTTGTGTGTTTTTCACATTATGGAGATCGAAAAATTGCTCCATCTGTAGTATCCATGTTCTAGGATCCTTGCCATTAAACTTCCACATATCGATTTTTGGAACATGGTGGGTCTTCAATCCAACATTAGAGTTTATGAAATCATGATTAACATTTCTTTTGTTCTCATCATGAGTTTCCTTTACTACCCTTTCACCATTACTAACCATTTCTTGTAGCATCTTTTTCAAAGTTACCTTCAATTCTTCCACCTTAGCATCCATTCCATTCATGTTAGCTTCCATGCCATCCATCTTAGCTTCAGTTACCTTTTGTGGGAGTTAAATTTGTTGTACTTGGTCTTCTAATTTTGATATATCATGTTGCATTTCTTCCTCTTCTTCATGAGTCATGCTAGAGCTTTTAGGTTTCCTATTAGGTGTTTCCATTTTCTTTTTTTCAGGGCATCAATTAATGCTAATAATTCTTCACTATTCACTTTGAATTCCTTCAAACTATTTTTTCAAACCAATCTTATGCAAAAATTTAGAATAACTACACACCTCTTTTTCACTTTGTAAGACCTCGATATTGAAAATGTTGTATCTCTGTAACTGTGGATTTCGAATATCTAAAATTGTATCCTGCAATATCCCTCTGAGTCCTCTTTCTAACCCTACAAGTTTGATCAATATTGGATTATCCAAGGAAGAGTTATGCCAAATCTCCCACATTGATCTGATTATAGACTAGCTCAGTAGACCAAACTTGTGTGAAGTGCCACGTGTCACTGTTTCGAACCTAGTACCTAAAAATGATGTACAAAAATCTACAGTCCATCCTCTTTCTGCAATTTCTTACAAAACTTCAATCTGATTCTTAGGACAAAAGTTATGAGGACTTTCCCCAGGTCACATGTTTGGAATGTAATTTGGGATTCTTCAAAAACCCTAACATCATCAAATCACATCTCTGACAATATAGCAAGACAAGCTCTGAAATTTGGACCTGAAGTTCAGAACAATTTTGGCTGAAATGGGGATTTTTGGTAGCCTCTAAAATGTCGCAAAAAAAAAAAAAATATAGCGGAAATTCCATGATGACTTGTTTGGAGCAGTGAAACCCTAGAATCCAAAGCTCTGATACCAAATGTTAGGAAACTAGCTCTCAAAAAGATAGGAAAGATAGATCAACGCCTTATAATTCAACCTCTTTGATGGTGAAACCTGCTTTAGCTTACACAAATGAAAAATTCTTGGATGATACAAATGATTAAACCTCCATTCTATATATAGGAGTCTAAGGGGTCAAAATATAATCAAGCCAACATAACAGTAATAACATAAGGGCACAATAATAACAATAGTAGGTTTCGATGGGGCACACAAATAACAATATGGGGAGAATAGGGGGACAATAATAACAATAAGTGATACAATGACAATAGTAATGGGGGAGTAACTAGTATTATAGGGACCTAATAGTTCTACTA
Source organism: Pinus taeda (assembly GCA_000404065.3). Classification (NCBI taxonomy): domain Eukaryota; kingdom Viridiplantae; phylum Streptophyta; class Pinopsida; order Pinales; family Pinaceae; genus Pinus; species Pinus taeda. The sequence continues at coordinate 1,491 of APFE031519217.1, read as the reverse complement.
CAGGAATTGTAGGAGCTAGGTTTATTTGTTATTCATACAAATTTATAGGAACATATTCCTATGGAGGAGCCCTTTCTTGATCAAGAAGTGTTTATTTTTCAAGAACATCATCCTCTTTAGATTTTTAGATGACAACTCACAGTGACTTATCTTGCAAAACCCTACCATATCTAACTTTAACATAATTTAGACCTAATGGGGATAACATACAACCTTGAAATTTTTACCTTCTATAATGTAGACAACTTGTTGATTTTTATTATTTAGATTTGGAAGTGGTTGAGTAGGTAGTTGATTGGATTTTTGAGAAGATGGAGTGGATGGTAATGAAAGTGGCAGATTTGGTGGTTGGGCTTGGAATTGAGGAGATTGGTTTGGTTGAGGAGGGTAATATTGAGGTGGGAAAGGGGAATAATATAATTGGAATTGAGGATATTGAGGATTTCTATCATAAGAATTATGCCAACCTTATGCCCAAGATGGATTTTGGGGTTGAGGAGGCCAAGGTTTCTAAGGCATAGGTGTAGTCCAATTATTTTTTGGTTGTGCATACGGTTGATATTGAGCATTAAAACCTTGTGCCATACATGGTTCTCTCTTTTTCGACAATATTTTAGAAACAAAGAAAAGTGATTTAGCTTAGCTTTTTCGAGCTTCATCGTTAATAGAATCTTTAAGACTAGATATTGAAGGAGATTCCCTTTTATCATTATTTTTAACACATAGAACACAAATTTATAAACTATCATGAGGAAATTATCTTAGATCATGCTTCTTCTTACACCTAAGCAAAAAGATATATAATGCAACCTTTTAAACTTTCTGATTATTTTCTATTTTGAGAGTATCTAGTTTTTCACTAATATTCCCAAGGGTGTATTTTTTAAATTTATAAAGCAAGTTGCCTAATTCTTATATACTTGTTTTTCTAGTTGCATATTTACTAACTCTTGACATGGTTAGATCTCTTGTAGTTTTACCAGATCTAGCTTTAGCTCTTGAAATATGTTTACATAACTCAAAAATTTCTACAAATGAAAGTTGGGAAACATCTCCTCTCCCCATTAATTTTAGGAGGTCAATTCATTCATCTCCTATAGGTTTTAGCAAGAGACCTTTTAATGTTTCCTCAAAAAATTCAGGCATCCTAGCCCTTTTAACATTGTAGGAAAACATTTCTACTATCTATTCAAGGCTTTCATCCTCCTTTTGACTCATCTTAAAAACTTCATCCTTAAGGTTGTGGGGCATACAATAATATTTATATTTTTCTACAAACACTCTTTTCATTTCTTCCCATGTTTTGATACTATGTGTTCCTGGACCCATAAATCATTTAGGCATTCCATATTTTAGAGTAGCTAGAAATAGTTTTAACTTTTGAGTATCAAGCAACTAGCCATAGGACTTACATAATTGTTAGGCCCCTATACTACTAGAGTAACCCCTTATTGTTATTAGTACAACCCACTTATTATATTGATGTACCCA
>APFE031519207.1:0-46943 GCA_000404065.3 Pinus taeda | reverse complement strand
CCTTGACTCATGACCTTGATATGATTTTGACTCGAAACCCTAGACCTAAGACTTGGGACCTCAAGACAAAAATAACCACAAGTGTGACTCAATTATATTGTAGTATGTGACCTCATCCAGCAAAGCCAAGAAGGGAACAAAGACCAGCTCCTCCATTTAGTGTTATGGCATGCCTAGTGGGATGCAAAATTGACACTGATGAGACACCTAACTATGCATATGCAAAGAGCTATTGATCGCTGATGGAGGGCTTAAGACCGACACTAACAGGCTACAAAACATAAATTTGAATTGATGGTTGGTAGGGTTTGGCGAGAGGTGGAGAAGACTTAGATGAGGTTGGTGGAATGATTTCTCCCTACAAATCAACAACTCCTACAACAACACATTCATTTCTTCATTTATGCACAACTTTATGTAAATGTGGAAAAGATGATTTGAATTTGAGAAACTAATTTATTGATGGCTAATGGATCAAATCTATGAAATGTAATGCTTTCTAATCTACATCAAACTTAAGAAACCAAAATGACAATTGCATGTGCTTCTAAGAAATCATGAACAATGACCTACTCAACAAGAAAACCCAAGCTATGTAACAACCAAAAGATAACTTTGTTTTTGGGGTTGTGAGAGTGGGGCCCTCAAACCATGATCCCATGAGGGAGATGAGGATAAGGCCACTATCACAAGATTTTCTGAACTCTTTTATTTCACTACTGTAATAGTGATCTACTTATCCAACTAATGGAAGTAAAACTAACCAATCATTCAAAGACTTATAAATTAAACAAAACATAAATAATTTTGGCAACTAATCTATGATTCTAATCTAAGGATACATGTACAAAAAGAAGAGGAACCTCTGCTGCTAGGGGTTGAGCCCTAACCCAAGAGCTTCAGCCCTCTGTGTCAACTCAGTGCTGGATCAAAGAAAACCCTTTCATTATCACCAAAATGTAAAAAATAATGCAAGAATAACAGTCACAATATCTTAAGTTCGAAACTTCCTCCTGGCTATAATAAAAATTTGAATCCTAATGAAAACCTAGGCCTTCTTATTTATCCAATTGAAGCTACCAACATATTTCTTGAAATTAGGGAGGCTGTCAATGAACTCGGTGGGCTTGGCTACTTGTAACTCCGAGCTAAAGAGATCTGGTGGAGGAATATTTGAGTGATTAAGGAGTTAAGAAGGGAGATTCAATCTCCTAAAATCGCTCTTGCTTGTCTACTTTGAGTTTCTTCACTTAAATTAGCCAAAAATTGCTCCAAATCTTACAATTAATGCAAATTAGGCTACATGACATAACATCTCACCTTTACCCTTCTCACTAAGAAAAATAAAATATTTAAAGCAATGTGAGAAAAGTTGATTTTAATAAGATGGAGAGTGGCATTAAGGCCCATATAATTTACCTATTCATGAGCCTCATCACAAACCTAGCTATGAAAAATATTTCGCATTATTTATGGTTTCATCCCCTATAGAGATACTAAAAGTGGTAGCTTTGTGAGCAATAGGAAGAGTAGTTTTAGATTTCAACACGGTACTATAATAAACCCTGGCTTGATATGCTTGAGAAGGACATAAAGAACCGATTACCATTTCTATAGAATTGTTTGGCTTCTCACTGAATCACGGGTATTCACCATTATGAACTATGAGAACCACATTGTAGGGTGGGGAGGGTTATGCAATGATGGCCAGCTAGGCCATAACCCTAGCCATTGTGAGGGTCTCCTGCTATAGCTACCACTCCATTTTATGCATATGGGATACCATCAACTTTTAAAAAAGTAGTATGACACCAATAATCATCTCAACATTATATATCTTAATAATTATCTACAATCGACTAACTTCATTCTCAAGAATTTATTCGCAATCCTGCAATCTATAAGTATATCATCTCTCTAAGTATATGTAGTAATGAAATATCATATAGAATTTATTTAATTTATAGTATTTATTAAATAACTAGACATTATTTTCTTAGAGGAGAGTGGCTTCTTCACTAAGCTTGTCAATAGAGGCTTCCAAGTAGGTAACTTCATTCTATAATTGGTATTGGTTGTCTCTAGCTAATTAAGTTTCTCTTCTCTGTCAAATGTTGTGGATATTCTACAGGATAGTTCATCATAGCAGATCTGATAAAAGTATACTTAAAATTTGAAATCTATATTAAGAGGATTATTTTCCTTAGACTTGTGGAACTATTAAGTGATCCAAGAGAATCCAAAAAGGCTCAAAATTTGAAGTCCTCATATCTCAACAAAATTGACACCAATTCATAGATCTCATCAAGACAATTCCAATGACATGAACGACACATAAATCTAAGTTTGTATGACAAAGTTATGGCCATCTGAAGTTAGGTAAAAAAAGGTCTACAAGTGAGGCCCAGAGTGCCACACGGCACTCCCATAGGCTACCACATGGTAGCCTAGTCAGCAAACAAAAGAAAGTGATGTGCCATCGATGACATCATCATTGTGATTTGGTAGCCTTAGGATGTGTTAGGTTCCTATACCAATAGGAGTCATAATTTTGAATGACTAAGGTTGAGCCTTGTAATATTGTACATACCTTTTCTTTCTGCAAATGTTTTCCATATTATAAAAAATAAAAAAATGTAAAGAGGGTATGTACTAAAAGATAAATCAAAGGACAAAAATAATAAGAGAAGGTCTCAAAAAGATGAAAATATATGAACCCCAAAAACAAAAAGACCATGAAAGTGTGCAAGTGTAAATGCCACTACTATTTACTTTTATGCATAATAATGATTGTGTGCAACTTGTTACTCATGCCACAATCCATGGTAATCAAACAATTTAATCTTGGTTATTCCATGCTTTGAATTTTATGTTTATAGATTAGAGAATAAAATCTGACCAAACAGTTTCATCTTGGCAGATCATAGTTAGGTAGAGAAAATAAAAGGAGCTCATAAGCTTAATCTGAGCCCTTGGATGATATAAGGTTAGAATTAGATAGTTTGCTTTATGAAAGAAAAATAGATGAATAAGGGATTGCTAGCCTAAATGCACCCCAAGAAATGAAAAAAATATGTTAAAGGTAAGAAATGGGTAAGTAGAAGAAAGATTGATGAACTACAAAGATACTTGGATCAAAACGCATGCATCATGCTTAGATACATCTTTCAACATGTATGGTCAACTATGGAGGCAAATACAAAGATTTATAAGTTCATATGAATAATTTCCCCTCATTCACTTTTCCCCTATACTTACTAATTTCCTATCTACAAGTATATCCTAAGTACTTTTAATCCTACAAGTCAAAGAGGCTCAGAGAATTTCTCTGACTTTTGGAGGGACCGGACCCTCGGCTTAATGACTTATGGACTGAAGTGCTATAATCCCCTTCACAAAATCATTCCCCCTTCATACAAGCCATTCCCCTCATTACCCTAAGAAACCCTTTTTCCTAAGGTTAAACACCTTTTACCTAGGAAAAGTAATACTCCCCCATGTAAATCCCTTTCGCACTAAAAACCTGCTAAAAAGAGTTTATCCTAAGTATTGAGTATATATAAAGCTAAGTGTGCAAACACTTAAACTTTACCTTTTTACTTAGGAAAAAACCCATCCCTCGCCATCACATTTCATATTAATTACTAATTTTATTATATAAACCCCTATATAACCTTTTTCTCATAAATAAGTTAAATCCCTATTAAAATACCCCGACCCTTAGTTTTAAATAAAAACTATATGAATACCCATATCCCGATACAACTTCACTTAATTTACCTAATCCCGGTAAAACTAAGTTAACCCTGTTATTAACCTCACCTGACTCCCTAATCCCTCATTAAGCCTAGCCCGATCCTTTTAAACCCATGATTTATTCCTAAACTAGTCCCAAACCGCTGCGATTAAACCTTAGGCACCCCCCAACCCCCGTTCATTTCCTCTGCGCAGCTCTTCCACCCGACTACCATCAGATCTCAATCACGCAGATCCAATGGCCCAAAGTTATATCGGTCGCACCCAATGGACTACCTTTACCCACCTGATAAGGTAGTTTTCCCCCGACCCCTGATGGCTACATGTCAAGCCTTGACGTAGATCGAGCGACCCCTCCTAAAAACTGCCAACGCCACTAAAGCGGTGTGACGAACCTCAATACTGCTTCCCTACCATTCTAATAAACCGCCCATCCGCCGTAAATATGAATTTCGCACCATATTTGAAAATTTGCTTGTTAAAGTTTTAAACCCCGAAAACCCATGTTTTCTCGCCTTTCACCAGTTTTACAGTGTAAACCCATAAAACCCTCATTGCCACCCTACACCTCTGCAATGTGATTTCATATCCATTTACGTCCAAAACTCTACTACGACACCTTCCCAGGCATCCCAATGCAAATGAAGCCATCAATCACCTTCCATGCAGACCAAAGCTTTCTTAATTATTATTGAATTTTTCAGGTTATCAGGCAAAGCGAGAGCTTGGATAAACAGTTCTGATACTAGTCATAGAACCTGTTTACTCCAAGAATCGACCAAGAAACCTGTTAAAAGCATAAATCTAAAAGAGGAAGACCAACTATACGAGGAACTGAATATGAAGACCCTTACACACAGAGCCAAGAAGAAGACAGTTATACAAAGTAGTGACATTCAAAACAGAGCAACCAAACTAGAGATGCAATTAGAAGACAAAAAATAAAACACACTGAGACTTTATCAAAATCCCCTTCTCGATGTTGATACACATGAAAAACAAAAGGATTTACTATTGAAACACACAGTAAAAGGTTAGATTGTAACAGTAAAAGGAAAGACATAGTGAAGGATAAAGATAGGTCATCAGCGTGAAAGAGTATCAGTGACAAAGAATATGCTAGGTCCCTATAATACTAGTGATTCCCCCATTACTATTATCATTATATCCCTTATTGTTATTGTTGTACCTCTATTTTCCCCATATTGTTATTATTGTTTCCCATAGAATCTCACTATTGTTATTTTTGTGCCTTTATATTATTATTGTTAGGTTGGCTTGGTTATATTGTGACCTCTTGGACTCCTATATATAGAAAGGAGGTTTTGTCATTTGTATCATCCAAGAATTGTTAATTTTGTAATGTAAAGCAGGTTTCCACCTCTAAGAGGCTGAATTCTAAGGCGTTGATCTATCTTTTTATCTTTTTGTGAGCTGGTTTCCTAACATTTGGTATCAGAGCTTTGGATTCTAGGGCTTCGCTATAACTTTTTTCTGCAACATTTTAAAAGTGAAAAAAAACACATTTGAGAAGAAATCGTGTTGAACCCCGAGTCTGAATTTCAGAGCTTTGCTCACTATATTTTCGGAGATATGATCTGAGGAAGTTAGGATTTTTCCAAGCTCCAGAATTTAAGCTAAAATAGGTCATCATGGGAGTTTCACTATAACTATTTCGCTACGAAATTTCAGAAGCTAAAACAAAAACCCATATGAGAAGAAGTCGGTATGAACCTTGGCTCTGAATTTCAGATCCTGTCTCGCTATATTTTTAGCGATATAGTCTGAGGAAGTTAAGGTTTTTGCAGACCCCTGAATTACATTCCAAACAGGTCACCGTGGGAAAATCAGCATAATTGTCTCTCTGAGCATTAGATTGAAATTTCATAAGAAGTTACAGAAAGAGGACAACCTTTAGTTTCTTTTATATATTTTTTAGATCCAAAAGTCAAAACAATGACACATGGAACGTCATACAAGTTTTCTCTTATGAAAATGTATATAATAAGGTCATCTTGAGAGATTGTGCATAAATACTTCTTAGAGAATCCAATATTGATCAGACTAATGGCATTGGAAAGAGGACATAGAGGGATACGACAGATCACGATTTCAAAACTAAAAGAGCTGAAATCACATAAATACATCAGATTCAATATTAGGCTCCTACAAAGTGAAAAAAAAAAAGTGTGTGGTTTTTTTCAATTTTTGCATAAGCTTCGTTGAAAAATTAGTTTGAAGGAATTCAAAGGGCATAGTGAAGCACTGTTATTGGTAATTAATGCCCCGAAGAAAGAAAATGGAAACACCTAGTAAGAAACCTAAAAGCTCTGGCATGACTCATGAAAAAGAGGAAGAAATGAAACATGATATATCAACATTACAAGACCAAGTACAACAAATGTCATCGGCACAAAAATAAATAGAAGCTAAGATGGATGATTTAAAGAAAGACATAGAAGCTAAGATGGATGGTTTAAAGAAAGGTGTGGAAGCTAAGATGGATGGTTTAAAGAAAGGCGTAGAAGCTAAGATGAATGGCGTGGAAGCTAATATGGACGATGTGGAAGCTAAGATGGATGGTGTGGAAACTAAGATGGAAAATTTGAAGACAGATTTGAAGATAGGCATGGAAGATTTAAAAACAGATTTGACAAAGTTTCTACAAGAAATGCTTACTAATGGCGAAAGGGTAGTAAAGGAAACTCATGATGAGAACAAAAATAAATGTTAATCATGATTTCATAGACTCTAATGTTGGATCGAAGAACCACCATGTTCCAAAGATCGATATGAGGAAGTTTGATGGCAAGGATCCCGAAACATGGATACTACATATGGAGCAATTTTTCGATCGCCATAATGTGCAAAACACACAAAAGGTATGCATTGCAACTTTATATTTGGAATAAAATCAGTTTGTATGGTATCGATAGCTTTGCTCTCGTAAAAAAATTGTCACTTGGGCTATTTTTACGGATGAAATGATAGCACATTATGAGGATACAAAAAGCAACACTTTTTTTAGCCAATTGATGAATCTCAAACAAAAGGGTTCAATGATGGAGCACATTGACTTCCAAAAATTGAATATAAGGGTAAAAGATATTCTAGAGGAGCATAGGATTGATATGTTCATTGGGACTTTAAAAGATAACATCCAACATGAGGTTCGCCTTTGACAACCAGATTCATTGGAGAAGGCATTTAGGTTGGCAAGAAAAATGGAAAGCAAAATTATGGCAACAAGGAAGCCCACCACTCACAATCATAAAGATCGAAGTGTTTCTGCCCCTAGCCATCCACAACCTACAAGGTTGACACCGCAACAATTGGAATAAAAAGGAGCAAAAGGGCTTTGTTACAGTTGTGATAGCAAATACACTAAAGGTCATAAGTGTGCCGAGAAGAAATTATTTTACATAGATTGTGAAGAGGAGGAGGAAAAGGAACAAGAAATGTCAAAAATAAGAGGATTTACACCAGGAAAAAAACCGTATAAAAAGAAGAAATGAATCCGACCATACCTTGTAATGCATTGGCTGGAATTACCACTCCTCAAACTATCAAGATAGAAGGGCATATCAAGAAGAAAACCGTAATAGTGTTGATTGATTCGAGCAGTACCCATAATTTTATTCATCGTAAGATAGCCAAGGAATTGAATTGCTTCCTATATCCAGCACCAGAGTGTCAAGTGATGGTTGCAAGGGGAGGAACCATAAATTGCTCAGCAAAGTGCCATAATATCAAGCTATCCATGGGAGAATATGTATTGAATAACACAATTCTTTCCATTCCAATGGATGGTGTTGATGTTGTACTGGGAGTCCAATGGCTACAATCCTTGGGTACAATAGCTTTTAATTTTCAAGAATTTTTCATGAAATTTTCTTTAGAAGGAAAGGAAGTTGAATTAAGAGGTATCGCAGGGAAACCAAGAAAGATAATCAGCTGTAATGGAGTGACAAAGCTTCTTAAAAAAAACAACAAGGCATAATTGCACAATTATATTCGTTAGAGGTTCCTACATCGAAATTGTTTATTTCTCCAGATCTCCAAAAAGTCTTGGACAATCATTCCAAGGTATTTGAGACTCCCAAAGGTCTCCCACCTATTCGTGATCATGATCATGCTATTCATTTGGTTCCAGGAAGTGTTCCTCCAAACATCAGGCCTTACATATATCCTTATGCCCAAAAGAGTGAAATTGAACGTATGGTTGCAGAAAAGCTAGAGGCTGTTATAATTCAACCTAGTCAAAGTTCTTTCTCTGCTCCAGTAGTATTGGTTCATAAGAAGGATGGATCATGGTGCATGTGTCTAGATTATAAGGAGCTCAACAAGCTCACTAGTAAAGATAAATTTCTCATTCCTGTCATTGATGAATTATTGGATGAATTGCATTGATCAATTTAATTCACCGAGTTGGATCTTTGTTTAGGATATCATCAAATCTGAATGAAGACTGAAGATATTCCAAAAACAACATTTAGAACTCATGAGAGTCATTATGAATTTTTGGTCATGCCTTTTGGCCTTACCAATGCACTTTATACATTTCAAGGTTTGATGAATTCCATTTTCAAACCCTTCCCTTGAAAATTTGTGTTAGTATTTTTTGCTGATATATTAATCTACAACAAGTCTTGGAAGGATCATTTTCAACATGTTGACAAGGTGTTCAAACTATTGGAGGAGAAATAATTATATGCAAAAAGCTCCAAATGTTTTTTTGGAGTACAAGAGGTGGAATATTTGGGTCATATTGTATCCCATGAAGGTGATAAGGTAGACCCTAGTAAAATTAAATCCATTAAGGAATGGAAAATCCCTACATTCGTAAAGCATCTACGAGGATTTCTCAGGTTGACAGGGTATTATCGCAAGTTTGTTAATAATTATGGAAGAATAGCAGCACCTCTTGCAACATTATTTAAGAAAGATGCATTTTCATGGACTCCAGAAGTGACAAAGGCCTTTGAACATATTAAAGAGGCGATGTGCCAAGCATTGGTCTTAGCTACACTGGACTTCACAAAAACATTTATTGTGGAATGTGTTGTTTTAATGCAAGAAGAAAGACCCATTGCTTTCAAAAGGCGTCCTATCAAAGGAAAGTATTTACACAAAGCTATTTATGAGAAGGAAATGTTGGCAATACTCATGCACTTAAGAAATGGCAACCCTACCTAATGGGAAGACACTTCAAGGTAAAAACATATCATGATAGTCTTCAATAGTTTTTAGAACAAAGATTATCTTCAGAAGAGCAAAAAAAATGGGTCACAGAGATGTTGGGTTATGACTTTGAAATCATGTACAAGAAAGGGAAGCAAAATGTTGTGGCAGATGCACTCTCAAGAAAGGATGAGGATGTGGAAGCATTTCTTTGCGCCATTTATATTATCCAACCAGATTGGATAAATGAAGCAAGGGATGAATGGAAGAATGACAAAGAAGTGTGGGCACTCATTCAAAAGATACAACAAGATCCCATTACATCTGATACATTTAGCTGGAAAAATGATTCATTATGGTACAAAGATCGCTTATAACTATGTAAGAATTCCCAACTCAAACAAACGATTCTTAGGGAATTGCACACCTCTCCCTTAGGAGGACACTTAGGATTTCTAAAAACTTACCACGGGGTTAAGAAGGATTTTTTTGGGATTGCCTTAAATCGAATATTCAAAGGTTTGTGGCAAAATGTTTAGTTTTCCAACAAAATAAAGTTGAAACAATTAAGACCCGAGGTCTATTACAACCTTTATCCATTCAAAGCCAAAATTGGGAGGAGGTTTCAATGGATTTTATCATAGGTTTACCCATGTCTGAAGGAAAGCGTGTTATCATGGTGGTAGTTGACAGACTTACCAAGTATGAACATTTTTGTGCATTACCTCATCCAATTAAAGTGAGTACAGTTTCTACTGCATTTATGGAAACAATTCAAAAGCTACATGGAAACCCAAAGATTATTGTAAGTGACTGAGATCCCATTTTCTCTGGAAAGTTTTGGACAGAATTATTTTCTTGTCTTGGTACTCAGTTAGCTCATAGATCATCTTATCATCCTCAATCTGATGGGCAAACTAAGATAGTAAACAAATGTTTGAAATGATATCTTTGTTGCTTTGTATCTGATAAACAAACTCAATGGGTCAAATGGTTGCCTCTGGCTGAATGGTGGTATAACACTTCCTTCCATATTGTAACAAAATTGACCCCATCTATGGCACTTTATGGATATCATCCACCATCCATCACATCATATTTAGGAGAAATTTATAAGTTTCAAGCAATGGAATATCACATTGAGCATCAACAACAAGTTCTACAACTCTTAAAAGATAACCTCCCCTTGGCGCAAAATAGAATGAAACAACAGGTAGATCAACATCGCATTCAAAGAAGTTTTGATGTAGGTGATTGGGTATTCCTAAGGCTACAACAATATAAACAAATGTCCCTTAATCAAGCTAAGAAGGATAATAAATTATCACCAAAATACTATGGTCCATACAAGATGTTGCAAAAGATAGGTACTATGACATACAAATTAGAGCTTCATGTAGCTTCCCGAGTGCACCCAATTTTCCATGTTTCATGCTTAAAGAAGGTTATGGGTGACAAGCTCCCAATTCAAACAATATTGCCAGAACTTGATAATGAAGGAAAAATCATATTAGAACCTGAAGCAGTGAAAGAAACAAGAACTTGACAGCTACAAAATCAATCAAATTCAGAGTATCTCATCAAGTGGAAGAACTTACCCGTTTAAGATTCCATATGGGAGGATGAGAGTTTTATACAAAAGCATCCAGAACTACTCAAGCATTGAGGACAACAATTTTTTGAAGGAGACGGGCATGTTAGGTCCCTATGATACTAGTGATTCCCCTATTACTATTGTCATTGTATCCCTTATTGTTGTTGTTGTGCCCCTATTGTCCCCATATTGTTATTATTGTGCCACATAGAAGCCCACTATTGATATTCTTGTGCCCTTATATTATTATTGTTAGGCCGTCTTTGGTTATATTGTGACCCCTTAAACTCCTATATATAAAAAGGAGATTTTTTCATTTGTATCATCCAAGAATTGTTCGTTTGTGTGATGTAGAGGAGCTTTCCCCCTCAAAGAGGCTAATTTATAAGTCGTTGACCTATATTTTCTATCTTTTTGTGGGCTAGTTTCATAACATCTAGATCTACATCATCAATAAAATCAGCGTTGATAGCAAATCTAATTTTACATTGTTTTGTTACCTTTATCTTTGCATCCTTATTTACAGATCCCAGTGGATATGATTTTGGATGATCACAAAACTCCAACCACAACTTTTTTACCACCTCTACTTTGATGAGATTCCCCTGCAATCCTGAGTCAAACATAGCATCAATGTTTGTCTTCTTCACCTCCTTTTGCACTGATGCACTAACAATCTTCTCATTTGTGTCCGAGTTTCTTTCAAATTAGTTACTATAATCAGTGGCCATGAGATTATTCTTCTTGTTATCTTTCTTCTTGCTCTTCGGGTTTAGCTCTAGATGCAATTTCCAACATTTCTCCTTTATATGGCCATCAATGTTGTAGTGGTTGTTAGGATATTTGCACTAGTGTACTGTGGTTGTTGTATTTTTATCTTTTCACCATTTTTTCTTCCTCTTTCCCTCCTTAGAAGCATCATGTTGCTCCTTATGCTTCAATCCACTTTATTGTGCTCTCTTCAAGCCTATGTTCTTTAGGTATTGTGCATGTACACAAGCTTCGTCCACTGATTTGGGCTTGAGCAACATCACTTATTCATGTAGATGGTGGTGTAGAACCCTCAGATACTTGTGGAGTACATATGGGTTCTTTGGAGAGATACCCAACATTATAAGCTTCTTTCTGAATTCCATGGTGTATTCTTAGACACTTTGGCCCGCCTTTTTCCTGAAGTAATGCCACCAGATACGTTGGTCCTCCATGTACCCAATGGGATAAAACTATGACTTAATGAGGGTTTTTAAGTCCTCCCACTTAGTCACTAGAGGTTCTCCCTCCAAACTTAGGGTTTATGTGTGGCTCTTCCACCAAATCAGTGCATGGCCCTCTAATTTCAGTTGCGCGAATGAGATCTTTTGCCCTCCTTCGATTTGATGGACATTGAAATAAACTTCATGTTGGTTCAACTAGTGGTTCAACTTCAGAGAATGGATCTCGTCATGGTACGACTTGATAATGACTTTTTCTTCCATTTTAGACAAGGACCGATTCACTTCACTTGAACCGAGTTGATCTTTTTCAAATTCTTTCTTCAACTAGTTCTTCGTTTCTTCCCGGTATATCGATCCCCCTTTTGGATTGTCCTTTGCATTGGAACCACAATATTCTCCAAATATCCCCAACTTATTTCTTAGGGCCACCTTGAGGAGGTTTATATTGTGGTTTATATCCGTGACTTGTTCTATTTGCGAAACCCTCACCTCTACAGGATCAAGAAGGCCATTTACAAATTCATCGGTCATGATTAAGGTTTTAATATTTTCGACCTCATCGACCTAGATACCTTGCAAACTCCACAAAATACCTAAATAAAATTTCTATAATACCAATATGATCCATAAACCGTCATGGATATTACACTAGATAGTTCTTCACAATAGATCTGATAATATTATACTAAAAATCTGAAAATTTTACACTTACAATTTTATTAAATGACTAGATCTGGAGATTTAGTTGTAATGAGTGAATGCATATGAATATAAATTATGCAGAAAAATAGAGAAAGAAAAAATAATCTCACACACATATAAGACACAAGATATGCTTTGGGAAAACATTTAGGGAGAAAACCCAATTGGAAGCTTAGGTCACTTCGCTCTCTTTCTCTCTCTGAAAATAACGCTGTAAGTACGAATAAGAAAGGCATATGGCTATCCTAAATTCCTTTACATCACAATCACGTGGCTATCCCCTTGTCCATGAATAATGGGGGTTGATGTGACATCCTCCCAAATTACAGGTGTGAAAACAAGAAGATCAACTTCTGAGTGGAATAACTTTTGCATACAGACTTTGATTAATGTGTTTCTTACGTCCTTGGAAATATCTTTGTGTGTAGAAAAACACGAAAATGTGGAACACTAAAGAAGAAATTTTTTACCCCCAAAAAACATCGCTTGATTCCTCAAAATGATCTTGAAATGTTTCAGACCTTGTTTTGCCAAACTGGATCCCACCAGTAAAAGTATTCCCATGAGATGATTCCTCCATTTTTCCACTATGAATGCATTGAGATGGATGACAAACAATATAATGATCCAATCTAGATTAATTGATTTCCTTCCCTTAAGCTTTATCACATTTACCACTGACTCATCAACAAAACTAATATGCCTATCTAGACACAAGCATAATCTCTCAAATGAGTTCTCCTCGTTATCTCTGGGATACAATTGTAAAGGAATAATTAGAAAACTATCCAAAGTAATAAATTTCAAACGAATAACTTGAATAATTATGGAGTGAAAGGAAAGATGCACACACAAAAATTCAAACAGATTTTATATTTTCAGGCCAGAGAAGGCAATGAAGGGTAGCCTTAAAGACACTATTTTTTTGTCTAATGATCAAATTTCTTTTGTTAAAAACAACTAATCAACAACCTTCTTAACTCAATATTTCTGCAAAACTTATGGTGCTCATGGAGTTTGAAATCCCCCCACAATGTTAGAGAGCATCCAACTAAACCAAGGAAAAACCGTGAATTACTTTCTTGTAGTCGAAGGAATTCAAATACACTATTTCTCGATCTGCAATAACATTGAATCAATAGGGGAGCCGTGGTGGGAGGTCGAAGATGGAGGCAAATGCAAATTGAATCTTCAATGACTATGAATTAATAGCCTGGAGGTTTTCAAATCGGAAACGGAAACATTCATGGTTGGAAATCTTGCTATCGCTGGATGTATGGGTATGATTTTGCATGCCACCGTTACTATCACAGGTACCTCGACATCTCTTATGGTGTATTAAATAACCAATAGCTTTGTAAACATTGCTCGTCTAGCTTAAATGGTTGCGCATGATTTTGTGGAGCATTTACGTAAAGCCTTGTTAGCCACAATTTTTCTCCCAATGCCCTCAATCACATCACATAATCAAAGCTAAGAACAAATTTATTGTGGATATTCGTCAAAAGAAGTGAAGTGATTTTAATTGAGAAATATTTTATATTTAATAAAATAAATAATATATGGTGAGAAAAGAAAAAAAAACAATATACAAATAATAATAACAAATTAAAATAAATATTAATGTAAATTAATAATTACTAAAATTATTTTTTTTAATTTATTATATTATGAGAATTTAATATATATTAAATGATATCATAATTAAATTTTAATATATTATAATACTTTTAATTTTTTGTAGCTTGGTAGGACCTTTTTATTTATTATCTGTCAAAAAAATGGATCACATAACATAATCAAACCTAAGAACAGATTTTGTTGTGGATTTTTAATTGAGAAATATTTTACATTTTGATAAAATAAATAATATAACGGTAAGGAAAAGAAGAAAACCTATACAAATAATAATAACAAATTAAAATAAATGTTAATTAAATTAATAATATTAAAAATTATTTTTAATTTATTATATTGTGAGAATTTAATATATATAAGTGAATATATAATTTAATTTTATTATATTATAATACTTTTATTTTTTTGTAAGCTTGGTAGGACCTTTTTATTCATGTTATCTGTCAAAAAAGGGCAAGATACAACCAAATTCTAACTGGTTAGGTGGCCTCAATCTACCCAAAGGGATATGCTCCAAAGCTTTAACCAGGAGGTTCTTCATCAGCCAGTATAATGAACAATATGTTTATATTGATAATATCTTCCCCGAGAGTATCTTGGGTTAGGCACCAGAGTCTGCGAATCATCCAAATCAATATCCAATTTAACAGCTTTCTCGTTAAGCTCATCTTCCTACTCTGTTATAAGCTAGCAGAACTAGGCAAAGATGCCCTCATGATAGGAAGTGGCAGCTTCATTAATTATGCAGGACACTGACTTACGACCATGGGTCTTACCTGCTAAAGCGTTTGGCTTACAAAAATTAGAGGAGTCTTTAGGCTACTTACCACGACCGAGAGAACTTTGGGTGGTCATGCCCTTCCAAGAGGTAGCATGGGTGATGGTTTGGGAGTGATTAAAAGAATTGAAGTCAACTGTGAGCAATATGCTTCCAGGGGTCCCAGTAGATCAGAGAACACAAGAAAGGTGGCCTGAACCAACTATAATTGAATCGATGCCTGGTGAAGGACCACGAAGGACGCCTCCCCTAAGTTGTTGTGTTGCTCAAACCAAAGTGAACTTGAACCATATTTTTGAACAAGAAACTTAAGAAACTTATTAAGAAAAAACTGAAAACATTCACCTCTATTATGTGGTTGCCACCTTCTGGATTGGCATTAAATGAGGCCACTACTCCATGTTCCTCGTGCATGTGGAGGGTGGTGGAAGACATCCTCAAAATCTTCATAGCGAACAATGGATGCTTCCGAGACCTAGTCTTTCCATCTCACACCTTGATCAGGGATTATATATTATAATATTTTATTAGAATAATAATAATCTAATTTTAAGGTCACAACTAGGCTACACATTAATTTGGCATGTGATATATTTTGTTTGTTTGTATATGTGGATGATTCATATAGGCTACCCTCTCTAGATTTGAACCTATGACCCATTATCAAAATACACATTTTTAACCATTAAAACCACTCCAAACCACAGATAAACTATTATGTTAGCAATCATTTTTTTTGCTAGTATAACATGATTAATATATTACGAGCCTCGATACATTTTAATTATGAATCTACCGAGGGTAAAAAGTAGTCAAATCTCAAATTTGATACCTTTAGCGCGAAATATATAATATTTATATATATATATATATAATATATATAATTTATATATATATATATATATATATATATATATAATTAATGACAAAATCATGGATTGTCAAACATGAAGCCAAAACAACAAATAGTAAATTGGCATTTTTATTTAATTTATTTTAAAATTATATTTTTTTGTTATGTAATTTGGCCAAGTCTTCATCGTTCAATATAATTGGAGCGTGTCTTTGGAACAATACATGGTTTTAATTATTCATGACAAATTTATTTCATTATTATTTATTCTAATGAGATTTAATTTAATATAGTTATTCTTGAAGATTAGTATAGAAAACACAATCGACAATCTTACTTGAATTGTTGCTTTTTGTGGAAGACTAAATCCTTATATATAATATTTTAATTATAAAAATGAAATTTAGTTTTAAGATTTTTCAATTTACTAATGTGTTTGAAAAAAAGAAGAATTAAACTATATTGTATTATATATATATATAATTCTAATTAAAAAGAAAGAGTCCAAATACTTTTGTGATTAAAATAAAATGTGTTTTAGGTTTATGTTTTTCACAAGTGGGAAAACCTATCATGACTCAGTTGTCCAATCAACAGCAAGGACAACCATCTCTAGCTGCTCACTGCGAATGCATGCTCATTCACCACTATTATTCAAGAAAAACCACACCACCTAGAATAACTCGTTGGTGGTCTGTAAGGGGGCACCTACAATAACCCATTGGTGGTCCGTAAGGGGGCAGGCTTTCACTCTTGCCAGATGCCTCTTGGATCTTGGGCCATTAACCGGTTTCCTTACATCTGAGGAAGAGAAGCTCTTATCCAGGCAAAAGAAGTTTTAGGGCATACTCTAGGCCCATGTTTTAGATTTACATTATTCTTAAATCTTCAAAATTTATTTTTTTAAATTGTTGTTTTCTTTGGAGGTTTATTTTTTATCTTTTCCTTGAATCTTCAAGATTTAATTTTCAATATTTTCCTTAAATTTTCAAGGTTTATTTTTCAAATTCTCAAGTTTTAAGGGTTAATGTGCATTCCCAAAATTTTAAATTTTGACTTTTAAACAATAATTCACATATACTATCAAACTTTGAAAAAAAAATTATAATTTATAAAATTTTCATACCCATATAAAACCCCTTTAACATACGAATATAGAATTATAAATTTAAAATAATATTCATAATAATATTTTTCCATTTTATTAAATTATGTTTTCCATTTATCATTTATATGGTGTTTTGAATTTATCATTTATATGGGTTCTCCTCATCACATAGTCTTTGTAAATTGCTAAGTTTGCTCAAAAAGAACACAAAAGGTTTCAAAAAAAAATCACCCATATAACAAAATAAATAACAAATCATAAAAGCAACACAACACCTCAGTTTACCACTCAGTTTACAAAATTAGACTCTCATCTAAAATACTACCACTCAGTTTTGTTGGCAAAACAAGCTCTTCTTGCAAAATCATCGTTTACTTTCTTATAAAGTATGTTTTAACTTTTCCCTTGTTTTTCTTAGTAGCACAATATTTAACTTTTTCATATATACCCCTTCTCTTTGTCAGGTATCTTTTAGTTATTTCCCTCCTTGTTCTCTTCCTATTGCAATAGCAATTGTACAAGTGTCTTTATAAAATAGCATGTTCAACTGATATTTTCCTTTGTATTGTGCAGTGTTCCAATTCTTGGTGTAATCTGCCACTTGGAAATCACGCGGACATGTGTTATAGGCTATACTATTTGCAATTAATTTGAGATATGAATATGAATTTCACCCTAAGTTGTGCTTAATGAATGGAGTACTAGTCTAATGGGTCGATGAAACAAGCTTCGTGTTTTGCGCTCACTCACTGCCAATGGGACTCCTCCAGCAAACTCATCCACCCCGTCAAGAAGAGTGGGCCTTGTCTCCTCAACGAAATTTTCTCTGTCTCCATCGACATCTCAACTCTCGGTCTCCATCCACGGGAATTACTTTTGTCGTCGTTACCGTCTCCAACATGTTGTTTGAACGCTGGCAACACAATGGCCTGCTTGACTCACGCAACCAAACCTAGAAAAACATTAATGGGGGATATTGTAATCGTATGGCAAGCCTCCCTTTCCCACGTTCTATTTTTTGAATTCCATTTGCTCCCTATTCATTTTGAAACCCCTGCACCCTCAAACGAAATTGTTAGCTACAGAGCAATGTTTTCATTTTCAAATCTGCTCCATCCTCAGAGGAAATCCAATTACCCAATTAGGTTTGTCGTATTTCGTTTTCACGTGTCTGTAACCACAGAGCAAAGTTCGGCGCCACCCAGATTGTAAGTTCAAAATCTAGTTGGTGTTTGTCTTGTTTGTTCATGTAAGAAATTACAAATAGAAAATTTTTGCTTATATTTAAATCTCTTTAGCACACTTACACTGATCGCCCAACTGGTGCACCATTAACTATGGTCTTTGTAGGCTCATAAACCTATAGTTAGCCTGAACTTATCATCATTTCTTATCCTACCTATGCAAGTTCCATCTTTGGTTATAAGCATAACGTTTTTCTTTGCATATCAATTCACACTATTCATTGTAACATCGTCATTAATACTTGGTCATTGTAGGAAATTTGGTGAAATTTACTCTTACTCTATTCCATGTTTTCTCACTAACTTTTTAAAACCCTTGCACGTACATCAACTCATAGTGGTTATCATCAAATCAGATTTCCTTGTATTTCTGAGCAACAATATAGTGGCAAGGGATTCACCTTATTATTAATATCAACTATTTAGCTTCATCCTCCACATTACTAATTTAGATTCAACAAATAAATATTAGAATAATTCTTTGTGCTTATACACAAATTATGATGTCTGCAAATATAACTAATATATAATTAGCAGACTATTATATAATTAGCATTAATTTCTCTCGAAAGGAATTGTTGTAAATGTCGTTCTAGGTTGCTTTTTAAATTTATGCAGACAATATTGTAATGTTTGACCCGTTCCCTAGCAGAAAGAGGAGAGCACACAACGGGTTGTTGAGCCAAGGGTTAGGAGAGAAGAAAACTTGATTCTGAAAAATCCATTGGTCCATTGTTGCAACAACAAAATTTTTCATCATTGCGGAAACTCGCTGGTTTTTTGTTGCAACAACTCAACAGTTGACTATTGCTGCAACTCCTTAGTTAACCGTTGCAGAAACTCACTAGTTTTCTGTTGCAAAAACTCGTTGTCTGACCATTCAGGCAACTTAGTGGTTTACCATTGCAGCAGATCGCTAGTTGACCATTGTTTCAATCATTGGTTGACCATTGCAGCACCTAGCCGGTTCAACTTTGAAGCAACTCGCAAGTGGCTTAGCTAGAGAAAGATGTTAAGCTTGGATAAAAATAAAAGCATCGTGGGAGAAAAAGGCATAAAAGCCCAGGCAAATTGGATAAGAAAATCCATCAAAAGTGAGATGTCGCTAAAGGAAATCTCATCATGAAAGAAAGGTATTAAATACCTATCAAGGGAATCAACTAGGGGGCTAATTCCGGGCAAGTGTATTTCTTGGCTAGGGAGGACCAGAGAATGTTAGTTCAAGGTTGGGTGGAAAGGTGTTTTCCCAAGCATATTCTCCATCCATAATTCGGTTAGAGTTTTTTATTATTATTATTTTGTAATTTTTCTTCCATTATACCTCTGGAAAACTTAAATAATGGATTGGTGTGTTGTAGATCTATAATTTTTTGTTAACTTAGTTATGTGTGTGTCACAGATTTAAGAACAACTGGGGTAATAAACGATATGATAATTGTTGTTGTGGATATTCTTCCTATGTATATGTTAGATAGAAGGAATTTGTGTTTTAGAAATAATCTTAGTCCATTGACATGACAAGTTAAATACATATTAAATAGATAGATGGATTAAAATTTCATGAGTCGATTTATTCGAAGAAACATGGGATACATTGACTGATAGTTGGATGAGTTTGTTCTATTGCTTGCGGCATTAATTTTGATTATATCCATCACACATACTATACAATTGATTTCTCGTACGAATACAGAGAAGAACTATTCTCATTAACCAAGAGCAGTATAACACCACCATCATAATTAATCAAGAGGGGTATAACACCACCTTCATGTTTATGGAGGGGCGTGATCAATAATTCCTACAGGTAATGTGGAACAATGAATTCTTTTATCTCTGTAAGAAAATTGCGTGATGAACAGTTCTGGTAGGAAAGTGAAATTAAATAAGGTAAGCAAGAGGTATCTTTCCTAAGAGATTGTACTCCTTTATAGGACAAGGCAATATGTTTAATTGGAAATAATAGTGCAAGACATTAGATTCAAATATTTGGTTTCATGTTCATGTCCCAACCCTTAAGATTTAGACCCATCAAAACACCTGTGTATTTTGAGAAGACTATGAAATAGAGACCCTAGTGGAAAATATGGATCACCTGCATTTCTAGTGAGATACAAGGGATTGTTAAGGCCAGGTTCAAAAATATAATAGGTAACACTTACAACTTAATTATCCATAATGCAGTTTAACTAGATCTTTTTCCCTCAAGCTATAGAAATTAAAGATACAATACTGCACAAGTATGTTAATGGGATTAATGAAGAATGAAGGTTAAACCACACATACCAAATAGAAATTTACAACAACTGTTATGAAACCAAGTAGTTGTCTAAACCTAGTAGAGATATTAAATTCAACCGAGCTAGCTATGTTTGATTTTTATGCTAAGGGTACAAGTTAAGAATATGTACTGTAAGCAACAATACACTCTTAACTAGAACTTCATGCCACATTCATGATTATTATCACTACGAATATTATCTCACTTAAAATCATAGTTATCAGAAATCAAGCCAAATGCAACACCAGAACCAAAACAAGAGAAGCAATTTCCATATACACTGAATGTGAACAAATAACAGCATATGCATAGTCAGAAATGTTCATTGTGATACAGGTGTTAACGTGTCGGTAAGTATAACAATTAACAAACACCAATTCCCAGAAGAAAACGAGAGACAACTTCAGGAGATTATGACCTTCAGATTGTTGCGTAACCAAATTATTAAGGAGAGCTCAAAAATAAATATTGGACTCATTGGCCTAGATTCTAGTACATTTTCATAGTGCTCAAAGAAAAAAAAAAAAAGATTTTCCAGACCCATATTTTGTGTGAACAATACAACGAACCCTTGGAAGAATTCAAACAGTTAATTAGGGATGAACTCAACTAACCCTTCCAAAAGGATATTTTTCACTATAAGACAATGGATAGAAATGTTAAGTGCGCAGCCAAATTCATGCAGGATTCTAGATCCTTCTACACTGCCAGTAGTTTCTAGAATCACATGCAGGATTCTAGATCCTCCTACACCGCCAGTAGTTTCTAGATCATTCCAGATCTCCATCTAAATCACATACAAGATTCTAGATCCTTCTTCTGCCTCTATAAATTTGTAATTTCTCTGGCGAGCTATTTTGCTAATGTGTTCTATGCCAGATAACTAAGAAAATTTAATTGTAGCTATGAGAACTTTAACAACTACAAGGACCCTGAAGTATGATGATGTTAGCAACAGTTTAATGAATGAGGAGTTGCGACGCAAGTCATTTGTGGAAAACCAGGGAGGACAGGCTCTAGCTCTAGCTGATCGTGGTAGGAGAATGGATCGAGGACGACAAGGGCGATCAAGATCGAGAGGTCAATCAAAATTAAGGAGAGGAAGGATCATCTGCTTTCATTGTGGCAAACCCAGGCACATGAAGAAAGAATGTTGATTCTGGAAGAAAGGACAAAAGGATCAAAGATCATCTAGTACAAATCACAAGTCATCCAGCACAAATGAAGGTGAGACTACTGCTGTAGCCACAAATGGTGATGTGTTGTTTACTGTTTCAGTAGAGGATGCATGTGTGTATACATCTAGTATTAGCTTTGATTGAATCCTTGACTCTGGGGCATTTCACCATGTAACCCCATGCAAAGATAGTTTTGTTTCATATAATCCCAGTGATTATGGTAGACTACATTTGGGGAATAATCATTTTTGCAGTATTGTTGGAGTGGGAGATGTCCAGATCAAGATGAAAGATGGACAAGATATATTGTTGAAACAGGTCAGGCATGTACTAGAAATGCGCATGAGTTTAATCTCTATGGGACAACTGGATGATGAAGGCTATTCGACAAGCTTTGGAAAAGGAGGCTGGAGAATTAGCAAAGGTGCATTGGTCATGGACAAAGGACCCAAGATAGGAACATTATACACATTTAAGACATTGATAGGAAAATCAAATTTGGCTACTGTCACAAAAGAAGGAAATTCAGCAGATCTGTGGCATAAGCGTTTGGGTCACATGAGCGAGAAGGGCTTAAAAATCCTTGTTAGTAAAAATTTATTGCCAGGTTTGAAATCCTACAATCTTGATCTTTGTGAGCATTGTATATATGGTAGACAAAGAAAGGTTTCATTCCTTAGAGATGGCCATGGTAGAAAGAAAAATGTGTTAGAATTGGTACACTCGGATGTGTTTGGGCCTGTTAACATCAAATCATTAGGAGGAGCATCATATTTTGTAACATTTATAGATTATGAATCCAGGAAAGTTTGGGCATATCCTATGAAAAATAAAAGTGAAGTGTTTGGAATATTTCAAAAATTCCATGTGCTGTTGAAAGAGAGACTAACAAATTGTTGAAGTGTTTAAGAACAGATAATGGTGGAGAATATTGCTCAAATGCATTTAAGGAATATTGTAACAGGTTTGGCATAAAGCATGAGAAGACTGTGCTTGGTACTCCTCAACAAAATGGTGTCGGACAAAGGATGAATCACACCATTATGGAAAAGGTGCAAAGTATGTTGTCCAATTCCGGTTTGGAGAATAATTTTTGGGCTGAAGCAGTCAGGACCGCTTGCTACCTCATAAATAGATCTCCAGCTACAGCCTTGGATGGCGGTATCCCTGAAGAAGTTTGGATTGGTAAGAATTTGAATTATCCTCACTTGGAAATCTTTGGATGTGAAGCATTCGTACATATTCCCAAAGAAAATAGAAGTAAGCTAGATGATAAATCTATGAAATGCATTTTTTTGGGATATGCGGATGAAGATTTTGGTTATCGTCTATGGGATCCATTCAAACATAAAATTATTAGAAACAGGGATGTTATATTTAATGAGTCAAAAATGTTCAAGAGGACTGTAGGCGAGTTGGAGGTCAAGAAGGTTATTGACAGGTTTGAAGAGCAATAGGAAAACATACCACCAATACAAGAAAATGAAAAGCAAATTCAGGAGCATGAAGAACAACGAGTGGAAAGAACAACAAGAAGAAGGAATCTTGCAGGAACCTTTACAGGAGATTCAACCTAATAATGCACCACCACAGTTGGTTTGCAGATATTCTAGGCCTCATAAGCCTTCACAAAGGTATCCTCCTTCAAACTATATTTTTTTGACTGATGAAGGTGAACCTAATTGTTTTCAAGAAGCTTGTAAAGTCGAGCACAGTAAAGAGTGGAAGAGGAAATGAACTCTTTACAGGAAAATAAAACTTGGGAGTTGGTAAACCTCCCAAAAGGTAGAAAGGCTCTACAAAACAAATGGGTTTACAGGATTAAGCATGAAGGTGACGAAAAGAAGGAGAGGTATAAAGCAAGGCTAGTGGTGAAAGGTTTTGCCCAAAAAGAAGGTATTGACTTCACTGAAATTTTCTCACCTGTTGTTAAAATGTCATCCATTAGAGTCATTCTCTGTCTAGTTGCTTCTTTAGACCTAGAATGTGAACAATTAGATGTAAACACTGCTTTCCTTCATGGTGAATTGGAGGAAGAAATTTATATGGAGCAGCCAGAAGGCTTCATTGAAAAAGGCAAAGAAGGCCTTGTTTGTAGGTTGAAGAAGAGTCTTTATGGGTTGAAAT
Source organism: Pinus taeda (assembly GCA_000404065.3). Lineage (NCBI taxonomy): Eukaryota > Viridiplantae > Streptophyta > Pinopsida > Pinales > Pinaceae > Pinus > Pinus taeda. Next base: position 23,289 of record APFE031519207.1, on the reverse strand, counting down.
AGGCACCTCGACAATGATATAAGAAATTTTATTCATTCATGTTGGAACATAGTTTTCAGAGGTTGGAAGTTGACCATTGTGTCTATATCAAGAGGTATGATCAAGGAAAGTATATCATATTATTGCTATATGTGGATGACATGTTGATTGTTGGGCATGATAAGAATAAGATCAATAGGTTGAAGGAAGATTTGGGTAGCAAATTTGCAATGAAGGATTTGGGACCAGCACAACAGATATTAGGCATGCGGATTATGCGTGATAGGAAAAACAAAAGGTTGTAGCTGTCACAAGAAAAATATATCAAGAAGGTGCTTGATAGGTTTAATATGAAGGATGCCAAGCCAGTTGGTACACCCCTTGCAGCCCACTTCAAGCTGAGTACTGAATTATGTCCTAGTGATGACAATGAGAAAGAAGAGATGAGCAAGATTCCTTATGCTTCAGCAGTCGACAGCTTAATGTATGCCACGGTATGCACACGACCAGACATTGCATATTCAGTGGGAGTAGTGAGCAGGTTCCTTACCAATCCAGGCAAACAACATTAGCAAGCAGTAAAATGCATTTTAAGGTATATCAAGGGTACTAGTCATTATTGTTTATGTTTTGGTCATGATAAGACTGTGCTTGAAGGATTTATAGATGTGGATATGGCTAGAGATATGGATACCAGAAAGTCCACTATAGGTTATTTGTATACATTTGCAAGTGCAGCAGTATCTTGGGTGTCAAGGCTACAAAGAATAGTAGCCCTCTCTACAAAAAAAGTAGATTACATAACTACAACAAAAGCTTGTAAAGAGATGTGGTGGATGCGGCAATTCCCAGGAGAGATAGGAATAAAGCAGGACAAGTATGTGTTATATTGTGATAGTCAGAGTGTCATTCACTTGGCGAAAAACCCAGCATTTCATTCAAAAACCAAGCACATTGACTTAAGGTACCATTGGATCGGGCATGTGTTGGAGGAAGAACAATTATCCTTGGAAAATATCCATACAGATAGGAACCCTGTTGATATGCTCACTAAGATTCTACCACGAAATAAACATGAGTTATGTAGAGGCATGGTAGAACTCGGTGTGACTTGATCACTCTTATTTGGACTCAAGTGGGAGAATGTTAAGTGTGAAGCCAAATTCATGTAGGATTCTAGATCCTTCTACACTACCAGTAGTTTCTAGAATCACATGCAGGATTCTAGATCCTCCTACACCTCCAGTAGTTTCTAGATCATTCCAGATCTCCATCTAAATCACATACAAGATTCTAGATCCTTCTTCTGCCTCTATAAATTTGTAATTTCTCTGGCCAAGGAAAGCAATCCAAGGCCCAAGCCTGTTATGTAATGCAAAGTGATTTCTATTCTCCAGTGATTGTTTTATCTATTCTGTTGTTTCTGACTAAGTAATCTTGTTGTTTCTCCATTTGTCTATCTCTCTGAATTATTCTCTGCTATTGTCGTCTAAGTCTCTGAATATAAATCCGTTGTGCGTTATGTATGCTCTGATCTAACAAGAAATAACTTAGAAGTTTCTCCATACTCATAGCAGAAATTAGAGAATTATACAACCAATCCCAAAACAAAACAAATACCACTTCAGTCGAAGAAGTGATACTCTCGACTAAAATAGGTATTCAAGTAAATGTTGAACCCATAAGATAACTTTTCCAACTTCCAGAGTCCTAGAATATGGATTTCACCAACCTGGAGGGAGCAGAGAAAAATATAAAACGATTCAGGAGTCGCGCCATAAAACTTCGTTGTTAGCAGAAAAATTATACCTGCACAACAAATACAACAAGTCATTGAAATATCTAGCAACTGAGTTAAAGACGCTAGGGATAGTGCGTATACCAAATATGTGGAACTATCAGGAGGATGGATACATATACTTGAAGGGAAATGATAGACCTGAATCTTGCCACACTTTTTCCTGTAGCTAATTGAGGAAAAAGGTTAAATAATCTGATTGACCAGCAAATCTAATATATATTATATTATATTTATATAAATAAGCTATAATAGTATTATATAGAGGTATATATAATGTAACTATATAATATCAAAACGATAAGTAGCATGAGGAAAAAAACAAAAAAATAAACATTATTCATTCTGCATACCTACGAGGGGGGAGTGCGTTGCCAACGATTCCGAACACAACCTTGGCAAGCAAAGCTTGTGCATTAATAGACAAACTGGAACCAAAATAGGTACAAGGGTTAAACTAGAGCATGACAGGGTAAAATGCGGCAGGAAACCAACATAATCAAGATAAAAACAAACAACGAGGGTATTAGGCACTGGAGATATGGAGATCACTTCGTCATCCTGATACCAAAGCGACTTACCAGAAGATTGACGCAACAAAAAACTTTGCTGAGGGAAACATGAAGGTATCCTTGTTTACCAAATGCAAGGGAAATTTATGGCGGGTAGACTCAGCTAGCAAGTGAAGAGGGAAATGAAATCAACAACTTGGACATTGTTTAGTTGAGGCTTCTATGATCCATATCAAGATTGAGAAAAGTTTTTCGGCATAAATCACATAATAGACAATTTTGTCGACAGGCCATCTAGATAACCAGGTCTACACCTGTGCCATTCGGAGGCCAGAGGTTAGATAGGAGCCAATGTGCTTGAGAGGGAAGAATTGCAGGTGTGGGAAATAACTTAGGGAGTTAGGGTTAGATCAACCAAACTCCACCGTCGATTGAGTGGCACGCATCCCAAGTCCCCTTCAGTCATTCTGGATAAACTATTAAGAGGGCCACATGCAGTTCACGCGGTTGGTGTATACGTGGCACAAGGTGAATGGTTTGAAGTAATTCCTGACAAGGAGTAGGACAAGAAGAAGCGTGCCCCATTATGGGATTCAAACCTTGGTCGCTGAGGATATATCTGTAGGTAATAGAGGCTTCAATAAATAAAATATCGCAAACTATGGTAATATAATCATACCTTATGATTGGGTGTTCATGCAAGTATGTTTTTCAACTTGTCACCCATAAGGGAGCACCACATTGACTCCCCAACCAAACCATTGTAAATTCAGTGGACCGAATTCGTACGAAGGGGACTAAAGTCATGTGACCAGTGAACCTTACACTATTAAAGAAATTGAAAATGAAATTAGGTAGGAGCAAACTTGGTTAATATGAGTGTAGCCAACCAATCAAAAGGGGTCTGTTGACATCTAATCCTTTTTTAATGGATAACGGGTATTTGGGTTATTTTAACTACCATTACCATTCAGATTTCATATACAAGGGAATATAGGGGTATCTGAGCTTAAAATCTAGTAGTATGCATTTAAAAAATAAAAATAAAAACGTGGTAGTAGAAGGTTCGTTACATCCCTAAACTTGATAAGAAACTTAACTTAAGTTTCAGAAAAAGTGTCTTTCTAATTCAAATTTTCTCAGAAGAAACAGATTTTAAGCTCAGAGACCACAAAAAAACCATCCAAAACTCAACATTAAGCACAAAATAGATGAAAACAAGTAGAGAAAACTAGTAAATATCAAAAAGACAAGCATTCCAACTTACCGGGATTGTTGTTAGAGCAATCAGAATCACTTGAGTGCTAAGACAAGTACGCACATGATTGTAGTGACGAAGCCTTCCACACGTAGGCAAATGCAATGGAATATCTCTGGGAAAAGTAAAAACCTCTAATGAAATACAAAATTCAATAGGAAACCACGAGAATCACTTACATAACCATGTGAAACATCTTCCCTATGTAAACTAAAAGTATCTCAATACATGCAAATCTAGAGTTACAAGTCAAATAAAAGTGGTATAAAGACGAGGAACTAGTCCACCAAAAATGACAAGGTATGACGGTGAGCGAAGCCATGGAAGATGAAAATTCAAAGCGTGATGGGAGGTCAGGCTATTGATTTGAATGGGATCTTTGGCGGTTGTGAGTTAATAACCTCTAGATTTTCAAATCAGAAACATGTAGATTCATGGTTGTCCAAAAGCTTTGCAAAGTTGGATGTATAGGTATGCTTCTGAATGCCATCGGGTACTGTCAAGATCTATTAGGATGTATTAAATAAGCAACAGCTTTGGAAATATTACTGGGTGTATCGAACAATTGGTATCCTTCAAACTGGAAACATGATGGATGGGGCTTGAGCACATGACCTTCAACAATTATTCTACTCTAGGATATATTGTAATAATATTTGAAACATTATTCCTTATCTTGTATCATTATCGCTTATTAGTACCAAACTTTAGTATAATATATTCTTGTTAGTATTGCAATATGTATTGAAAACTATTTGCAAAAAACTCAAAGCAATTGTCTAATGAGGCCACAATTTTGCCCAAAAAAACAATGGTGGGTTTCTTGAAAAACATTCACTGGATTCTAATGAGAATTTCATTGTTCCGACAAAATTGTGACCTCGATAAACAATTCCAAACTCAAAACCTTGCACTCTTTTCTAAATGTCTAAATCAATTTAAATTTTAGATTTTAAGATGCAAACAGTTGATCAATTTGGAATCATATAATATTATTGCGAGACTAACAACGATATCCCCAATATTTGAAAAGGTTTATAAATTTCATCATATTCTAATAGTGGAACCTTATTGTGAGGCTGGCAATGATATACTCCAAATTTGAAAAATATGTTGAACCACTTATTCTAACCGTTTGACTATTTTCAATGATTTTTTTCTATTGTGGTGGAAAATTGTTGAAATTATTTTCTTAATTGTAATGACATAATTTTAGTGTTTTAGAGGGTGTTAAATATGGCTATAGTATAATTTGAGTGTTTTAAAGGGTGTTAAATATGTTTAATGTCTTGAAATTATGTTATAGACAGTTAAAAATTATATTTTGAAATTAAAAAATAACAAAAAACAAAAAACAAATATCTTAATGCAATCTAATAAAAACATAACGACATCAAACTCTTAAGTCATGCTAAATTGTAGTGTAATTAAAGTGCAAGGTTGTCCAATGAGGCCACAATTACAGAAAGAGGTCAGACTCTTAGTTAATGTCATATTTGCATTGTAAGTAAAACACAACATAACTATAAATCGTAATGCTTGACATTTGTAACCAAAGTTTCCAAAAAAATGTCAAATATTCTCAATTTCATGTCAGAAGTTCCATTATTTTCTTAGCGAAATTGTGGCCTAGTTAGACTCTGGCTTAAAATAAGTATCATCGTAGAAAATTAAAACAAATGCATGTCAATTTTCATAATTTCGGAAATATATGGCCCACTAGAAAGTGAGAAAGAAAAAACAAATAAAACACGATGAAGAGCAATGGCCATTGATTTTTCCACATATTGGAAATCTCAAGGTGGCAAACCTGACAATCGACTACATGAAACTCCACCTTAATTATATTCCTTATAAGCATATTCATACATAATTGCAGTAGGGCTTTGTAGGTTATCGATACTTTTATATTAGAGAGTGCAATTTGCAGGAAAAATCACTCCATTATTCATAATTGGTTTGTCTCTAGGATTTTACAAACTAGCATGCCCTGAAACAGGGGAAGGAGACACCAAAGAGAATAGAGGGTGAATATATTGTAAAAGGAAAGGATAGTGTAGTTGTTAGGTTAATGTGGTGAAAGTGATCAATGGAAAGTATAAAGTTTGTCAAAGACAATAGCAAAGATACTTATGTAAAATTAATAGTGTGACGTTAATTATAAGAAATATGGTTAAACACATAGACTACAAGCAGGATGAATAATTGTGCATTAGCGATATTAACTAAATTGGATTTGCACATTTGGTTAGTAGCTTGGCTTGTATTCTTTATTATGTACTTTAATTTTGAATTATACCTCTTTTATTATAATTATTCTAATGCACATAGACTTAAATTTAATATTACTTGTATATCCATGTGTAAGGGGTTATCAATTATAAGTACCAACAATTCGGATGACTCAAATCTAACCCTAACCAGTATTAAGTGTGTTGGGATGCATCAATAGAGGTGGGCACTAGCAAGAGCAAGTCACTTGGTAAAATTTGAACCCTGGTGGCAACTATATTAGTTCTCTACAACTAGGTCAGTGTCATACTTGCATGACACGAAGTCGATTTGGTCTGCTACCACTATACCTCTATGGGCTTATGATATGTCCTCCTCTCCGTAGACTGAGTCACAACCAGAGGATTGAACATTGTATCCCTTGGTTTTGCATTATTTCACATCACTTCGATCACAAATTGAGCTACCCCTTCATACAAGCCACCATTGACCAATGATTGTAGGATTTGAAATCATTATTTTCCAAGGAAAACTCATGAGATCCCCCTCTCTTCCATGGATTTTCTAGATGATGGGTGCATAACTGCCAACACAACAACAACGAGTCACCATGACAAGTTGATTTGTCCAATAAATGTGACAATAATCATAGTATGAGGGCATTTTATTCTACACTACATGAGGGTTGGAGCTCCAATAAGTAAACATTCCCAAGAGGCATAGATGGGCTCCAAGTGGAATATTTATATTGACTTATTTTTCCTATATTTTGCCTTATAATGCCATGTTGTTGGGCCTCTCTGAATTACAACATTATCACACACACACACGGTTTCTTTTCTATCTGCATCTATTGTGATAGCTTGATTCATCTGTATCAATGGCATTGGTATTTGAATTAATATAGATTGGAATCCAAAAGTGTTACGAGCACTTTTTACCTATTATATGTATAGCTTCATCAGCAAGACAAATGTAGAAGGTTTGGTTTCACATGGTGGCGTAGTCCTCTATATCCCAGGTGTGTGTTGGCATATTTTAATTGACCTTGAAAAAGTGTGCTTGTGGTCTTTTTGTCTCTTCTATAATTATGCATCTTGAGGTCAAGTGGGGTGAAAATACACAACATTTTAGATGATTACTATTTGTTTTGCATGTATGTTTGATAAGTGCTAAGGCAATGTTTGTTGATTTGACACATTTGTCCTAATTATCAATTATGGTTAGTAAATGGATAACTTTGTGCATCTATATTCAATCTTTCAATACATTGATGGTTTAGTATGTTATGGTAGATATCTTTCATAGGGTTGTTCTATACATGCTTTATTTTTTAATAGATGGGTGTTTAACCATGAATATGATAACTAAATTGAAATCAAAGCAACAAAGATGTAACAAAATTTGCAAAAATATAATTTAACTGAATAGCAACAAAAAGGAAAATATCTAAAACACGATTTTACTAGTATTTGGTAATTGCTAATTGCTAATGATGATATATTACTTGAGAATAATAAACATTACAACAACAAAGTTTTTTCTACAATGATCCCCTCCCTTGTCCATCCTATCAGTTGGTTGGTTGTGTTTGCTGACTAGGAATTGCTACAACAGTGGGAATGAGTATCAACAATGTTGAGTTAGTGAATGGGGGAATTTTTTGAAGATTGTTGATACCATAATCACTTTGCCTTGCTTCATCAACATGAAGATAACCTTCGTTTTCCCGAATTTCACTCCAATATGCAAGTTCTTTATTCATGGTCGGCTTATATGATCGTTTTTATTGCCTTGTTGGAAACCATATCATTGGAAAATGAAAATTAAGGCTTATCCATTTATTCCCACATTCTTCCATGCAAGAAATATATTCATGAGCCTTTTTAAAGGCTATCTTTAAGTTCATGGCGTTGAAGGGCCCTCTTTCTCGGGTTTCTTTTCCTAAACTATCCCATATTTCCTTACATCCTTATTTTGTTATATTCTGCAATGGTTCCTTATGATCTCTGAAATATGCAATGGGTTGTTGCCTATTCCTAGCCACAAACTCTACATGCTCTAAGGAATTGACCTAGTATTAATTTCAGTAGCTGACAATCAACTACCTGATTTCACAAATAACATACAAAATCTCTCAACTAGACATCCCCTACATAAGGGTTGGGATTCCAGACTTTTTCATGAAACAAAAAAATATTGTATTGGTAAAATTCATAGAGCAACTCCTTTTTTTCGTTTGTGCAAGAATTATACACTTATAAAAATGTAATTAGGGAAGTAATCGCAAAATTATTATTGGCCATGACATCTTTCCTCTGAAACATTAGAAATATTTCTCACAAGTACATGTTATAATTGGTTTTAGGAGCCTTGCAACTAATTCAAAATTCCATTACCAGTGTCATTTGTATCTTCTCAATATCCAACCCGATCACCTCTTTTTCCAACTCAAGCACCTTCTTTTCTTCTTTGAATTGATTTCTCTCTACTTTCCAACAAATTATGTGTGTGTAAAAATAATTTGTCATTGTCTTCCTAAGGTCATGAATTATCTTTTGGTGCTCTTGTAAGGGTATTACTTCTTCCTCATACGATGTTATCAACTAGGCCATTTATACACTTTTTCTTTCATTAAAGGATATAGTATCTCCACCGAAAGAACCTTTTCCTCTACCATCGTTCCTTTTGTACAAGTAGAATTGTGGGCTATGCATGGTTCCTCATTCTCTTTTTTCACAACAGTGCCTTACGAGGCTATCTTCTACGCTGATTTATCCTCTTTTTTCCTTTATCAACGGATCATGTATCTCTACTTGAACAACCTTTTCTTCGACCACCCTTCCTTCTATACAAGCAGACTTCTGGGCTATGTCTGGTTCATCATCCTTTCTTTGCACAACAGAGTCTTGAGTTATTTTATTGCCCTCTCCCTCATAGGAGCCTATCAACTAGGCGAGATTATCCTCGCTTTCCTTTATGAGAGGATATGGTATCTCCACTTGAACATCCTTTTCCTCTACCATCCTTCCTTTTGTACAAGCAAAACAATGGGTCATATTTGGTTCCTTGTCCTTTGTTTGCACAATAGTGCCTTGGGTCTGTTTTTTGCCAAGGAGTATAATTTATTTGACCCTATGAGAAGGTACATTTATGAAACCCAAGGTTAGCGAGTCTGCAACCTGGGCCAACCAATTTAATTTTTCACAAGCTTATTTTTTTTTAGCTTCTATGTTAGTGTTTTAACGTATTGAAGTTCTTTATTTTCCATCTGAAGAACCCTATTCCTCCTTAACAATGAAATATACAAAGGCATAAATGAAGGGGTTCTTATTCTTTCAACGTACTTGTTTTTTTTCTTCAAGTATGGTGGAGTTCCTTCAACCTCTAAAAGATCCTCCTCGCCCTCATAAAATTATTTAATTCTTGTGTGTCAGAAAGGTCATTGATTTGTGTTTCCATCTCTACATCTCGTACAGGCCCATCATGGGTTTCCTTCATTACCTTTGGTGGTTCTTGTGTAGCAACATGGGAGACCTCCTCTATTGCGTATTTTATGTCAGCAAGGTGGTCGAATCATTCCATCTCTACATCTAGTACATGATCATCGTGGGTTTCCATCATTACCTTTGTGAGTTCTTGTGTAGCAATATGGGAAACCTTATCGGCTAGTTCTTTTATAATAGCAAGGAGGGTTTCAAGAATTTCAACAACATGGGTCCTCTTTGTCTTCTTGTTCTTTGCTATTAGCACCATTACTTGGCGCATCCTTATTCCTCTCAATATTTTGGTGGTAGGTTTACTCCCCAATATTTCTACATCATCGTAATCTTGTTCATCTACTTTTTGTGGGGAATTAGCAGCATAATCCTCAAGAACCTTTGTAATTTGAAAACTGGGCAACTTGGTTGCTAGAGGGAATTCCATATCGAAAGCTTGTATGGGAATTTTTGTAGTTGTGAGGTCATGGGGTGGATTTGCAGCATCTAAGGCATCCTCTAGCGAAGTAGCAACATATGAAAGCAATGACCTTCCAACTATGTCATTCAAAGTTCTACAGTCCGTTTTCAGCACACTTACAACCAAATATTTAATGAGGCCATAATGGGATATGGTTTCCATTGGCCTATTATATTTTTGTACCAATTAGGCCATATTGTGTAGGGTGTTTGCAAGAAAATAGGGGATGTTAACCAACCTGTCGTGACACAAGTGGTCTAGCATTCAAATGTGTTGTAAATAAACAACTACATACCTCCCTTCACATGTGAAATAATTATAGATAATGAATGCAACATTGACCAATGCTTTTGGTAATGACATCCTTTCAAATCATGTGACTCTCTCTATAAGGCATTCGCTTGGCTCAAGGAGTTGCCATAAAATTTCAATTTGGGGTTTCCAGTGGGCATACTATTGTTCTCCTGTCTAGAGTAACCCTATTGCTTTTTCAATTGCTTCCTACGTTGCATGCACCACTGTCCCTACTAGCTCAAATCTATCTTCCCTAAACTACATGGAAATTTGTAAAGTTATCTCATCAACATACCCATACAATCTATGAACATACTCCAACCAACTGCCCTATCCAAAAAATTCTCTAATGTGTCTATATGCCTCTAGCAATGTTTTGGAAGGTTCTCTATGTATTCCTGTGCCTCCCATTCTTAATCAGAGTTCAAATTTCCCATGGGTGTGTTTGGAAATTGGAACAATTTGAATGGGGGAGAAAGGAAAGCAATAGAAACTACTAACGAATTTGTGGCAATCATCATGCCACTTAATGCAAGTCCTTTCCACTTGGCATTAATCGTACCTCGTTGTTGTGCTCACAAGAGGTCCCTCTTATATGTAGTCCAGAGTTGCGCAACGACAATCACTGGGATGGGAGGGTGATTGAAGTTGTTGCAACCAAAGAAACTACCATATTCTAATTTTCCATTATAATCTACAAATTTAATGTTTGATGATGTGAAAGTTTGTGGGACCATGCACTGAATGTTGAAAAACTTGGGGTTCAATACACTCAACCCTAAAATTATGTCCTTTAAAATTTTAAATACTTCAAAAATGCCTTACAAACATGACTGGATAATATTATTCCTTACAATTTATAATTTATTCTTAGGTACATATTTTAATTTTGTAGGCTTATCAAATGTTCTTCATTGATTTGCAGGTTCATCATATTATCTTCATTGTTTTGCAAGCTTATCTATAGTTGTTGTTGGTATTGTCTAGAGTTACAGACAATTTCAAAAAACCTCATCTTCTATGTTATTTAACCTTTTCTTATACATACCATATCGTGCCATGTTTTCAATGGGAGAAATCTATGATATTATGAAGAGGATATGATATGCGAGTGTATTTGCTTAAATCTTAATATAAACAAAATAAGTTACTATAACAATAATTGATAGTTTTATAATCCTACACTCTAAAATGGTGTCATCTCCTAGACTTACTATAATAGGTCAATCTAGATAGAATAGTTTCCATAGTATGAAAATATATTAAATATGTAGGTTCATAATAATAACTTACAACACATCTTTCCAAAAATATTTGTGAGAAGATGCACACATGAACCAAATGTTTTTTTTAGATCCAATCGATGATACATTGCTTCCTCCATATACCTAGCTTGGTGCTATAGCTAAGAGCAATCATTTAACTACTTTATTACTTACGAATGATTGTGTGAAACAAATGAACAATGAATCGACAAATAGGAACTAGGTGACATTTATCCATCATGTTGATGGTAAATGGAAAGACAATGGATAGGCAAGTTTTTCAATGGGAAAGCTCTACTCACAAAAGTTTGGAACTAGGTGACATTTATTCATCATGTAGATGTTAAATGGATACACAATAAATAGGTAGGTTGTTAGGTAAGAAAGGCTATCAATAAGAGGTTATATATACTTATCTGTATCTCATGACATAAATACTGTAAGAGGTTGTCTATTAACGAATTGTGCATTGTTTTTCATATACTTATGTTTTATAGTTTGTTTTAAAGAAAGTTTCTAATAATTCTTTTCAAAATAAAAATTGATTATTTATGTATAGAAAATTGAGAAAATGGACGAAAATAAGCATAAATGGAATGTCATTGTCAAAAGTACCAAACAATTATTTTCTTGTTTAATTAGTATTGTGCATGTGTATTTATTTAATGGAAACTAAGTGGTCTCAATCACCATCACAAAATGATATACAATCTCCTTTCAATTCCTCCACATCCAAAATAGAGACAAAGACACCCAAATGCTAAAAGTGGGGTCAAGTCACCAAACAAAATGGAGTCAAAGACACCAAAATGCTAAAAGTGGGGTCAATTCACCAAACAAAACAGAGACAAAGACACCAAAATGCTAAAAGTGGGGTCAAATGTCGAAGTAGGATTAGAAGAAATGAAAAGAATGAATATGATGTAGATGCAAGGTTATTTTGTGCATGCAAATTAACATATAAAAAATTTGTTCATGAAGAAATTATTTTTGTTGTAGGTATTTCTTGGCATGGATATGTGTCTCTTGTTATAATAATATGAATATATGTTTACATGCTAAATTCATTGAATTTTTTTATGTTGTCGATTTCTAATATTGATGATCTTGATGATGCTTCAAAACTCAAATTCAATGAGAAAATGGATCCTTGGAACCAAAGTCTACCACTTAAACATATCGCCACAACTAAGTGCATACAAATCACTTTGCAGCAAAAAGAAAGAGAATGGATTTTTAATGATGCAAGGGTAGAATAGGTAGATGGGCATAGCCATATCTTAAACTATAGAGACAATAGATTTTACAATGAATACTCACATGAGTATAATTTTTTCTTATATTTATTTTCAAGACATTTCCCATTTTTATTGGATATTCTTCGCCTAATGAAGATAATTCCATATATCTCCACATTCTTTGTTATTTTATTTCAAATCCAACAACTCAAAAACCCAACATGCATCAAGTTGTGAAACATTGTGAAGTTCACCTAGATTTCGACAGACTTTGGAAGAAATAATTTTTGTTTCCATACAAACTATTTCACATCAACATTATAGCATAAGGATTACTTTATTTTACTAGGATGACAATAAGAAAACATATATTTTATTTTTAGATTCTTTGTTTTATTTATTATTATATTTTACTAGAATGATAACACTGAAAATGGATGCAGATATTTTTTTTGGAACCATTACAATCATTTGAAACCCTAGAACATGGTCATGGTCTTGAAAAGAATGTAAGTGAGATGGAACAAGTATATATTTTTTTAATTCTTTATGATTGTTTAATAGTTTTCACATGAATTTGGTTTGAGAATCATAATTATATATCTAATTACAATCTTGTTTATAGAATAAGGAATATGCATCTCCTCAAACCCATCCACATATAATAGGATTGTGAGCAAATGATGTAGTGACAACCACATCATTAGCAACCATTCTGATGTTCACCTAGTTTTCAAGGGAATTTAGGAAAGGTAAGTTGTATGCCCCATACCCTATCTCATAAAACATTGACATATAATTTATTATACATTATAATTACATAACTTTTCAATGCATTGTGTCTTCTTCAATTTTTTATGGTCCCTATTTATTCATTATATCCATACCATTCTGCATTTTTATTGACCCAGTTTTTTTTATGTTGATATCAATTTGCATATTTATTGATTATATTCTAATGTTTGCAAAGGAAAAAAGGGCAAATGATCTTGAGATGGTAAAAAGAATAAAAATTACACAAAAAGACTTGAAAGCATGTGGGTTCAAGACTCAAAAACAATACATAGAGCATATATGATTAACTAGTATTGCTCTTACTAAACCCATTAACCTTACCACTTTGAGAACTAAAACAACTCACCATGTTTAGGTAACTTGAACAAGTTTACGACTTTAATTAGTGTTTTGTGTAAAAAGAAGTTTCTCTTTTTGTAATGAATATTATATTTTGAATGATAGGCTAAACTTTCTCTTGATATACAATAGTGTATTAGAATAGTGTTTTTCACCTTTGAAATTGTAAGTGCATTTTGTCTTATATTAATGATACACTTTAAAATAATTGCATATCAACTATATTTGTGATATATTGTTTGGAATTTTTAAGTTCATGACATAAATTTCCATGACTATAATAAGTAAATGATGTAAATGGCCATGATTCTTTCTTTCATTACATGCTTGTTAGTAGCTTGATAATGCAATGCTTTCACAAAATAGTGAATCCTCAATAAACACATTTAAATTTTCTTTTATTGTTTAAAATTTTTCAGTTTTAAGGTTTTTTATGGCCACCACAAAGAATTGTCATAGATTTAAAATTTCAATTTTAGTTTCTTTATGTAATGATTTTTTTGTTTTTTTATTAAACAAGATAATAAACTAAATTTCTTGAAACTATTTAAATAGTGTTGTGTGTATATATATTTATATAAGTAGGCACTACTTTTTGAACAATGGAAATGTTTTACTAGATTCTCTTGCATGAAATCTCAATTTGATACACAACCATAATAGTCTATTACACTTAATTATGTAGAATAGAATGAATATAAAGCATGCCAACACAATCTAACTTTCAAGAACTATTTAATCACTAAAAATAAATATATTTAAAAAAATTGTGAAAAATCTATTATTGGTATGACTAGACCTGCAACTATGTTTAGAAATGTTTTCAATATTATTATATTTTGAGAACCAATCAATAAATAAATTACAAAAACTCTTGCATCAATAATAATTAAGACAACATAAATTTTATGTGGAGAACCCAACTAAAACAACTCTTTTTATTAATAATAAAATATACATCAAACTTCAACTCCACTCAATGTATTCTACCTTCTGCGCTTTATTTATTTTGTGAGAGCAATACCATATTTGTATAGTGTACACAAGAAAATACTACACACACAATACCATGTAAAACCAAAACCATGTGCAAACTATAAACCCGAATTATTATTTTTCCACCTAAAAAATAATTGTAGACATCTCACTTTATTTGATTTACTATAACACAAAACAAATATAACATTTAATTATTATCAAGGTGAATTTTATAGATATTATATATTAAATTAAATAATTTATTTCAATTAAATGATTTATTTCAATGATATTTATATTATATATGATAATATGTTGAATTGAAGCAAAACTAACAACATGATGAAGTGTGAAAATATTATCTTAATCAGAATTTCAAAAAAATTATCAACCTTGTAATAACTCATTTTGTTTAGCAAAGTTAAAAAAATTAAAGTGAAAAGAGTGCAAATAATAACTTAATTTTGTTTTATATTTTAATTTTTAACATTACATTTTATAATAAAAGATCACATATATAATGTATCAATTATTATAGCTAAGCAAAGTTCTATCGTAATGATGTGTTTTTCCTTTCATGAAACATTGAGTAAGATATAAATATAAAAATAATTGAACTTACAAACTTGATAATTTGTACAAAAAAAACCATAATCATTTAATTGATACACAACCATAATAGTCTATTACACTTAACTATGGAAAGTAAACTGAATCTAAAGCATGTATATACAATCTAACTTTCAAGAACTATTTAATCACCTAAAATGGAAAATAATAAATATATTTTAAAAAAAATTGTGAAAATTTCTAATTAGTACACGGAACCATGTTTACAAATATCCTCAATATTGTTATATTTTCAACACTAATTAACAAATAAATTACAAAAATCCTAGATCAATAATAATTTATTAAGACAACACAAATTTTACATAAAAAACTCAACTGCAACAATTTGTTTTAATAATAATAAAATATACATCAAACTTCAACTCCACTCAATGTCTTCAACCTTCCACTCTTTATTTATTTTGTGAGAATAATCCCATATTTGTAGAATTAAAACAAAAAAAATACTACGGACTCAATATCATGTGCAACCAAAACCATAAATCAAAAAACATATGCAAGCTATAAACTCAAATTATTATTTTTACACTAAAAACATAATTATAAACTTTTCACTTCATTTTATTTTATTTTATTATATTATATTATATTATATAGTTATTAAAGATACTTTCAATCTACGAAGATGCATGGCTCATTGCATCCCTGCTACTTATTTACAAAAAGTAGTAAGGGAATGATTCTACCTAACTCATATTACAACATTAACCTTCGTCTCGTTTTGATATGAATCATCGTTTATTTTTAAAAATATATAAATGTAATTAATGTAACATATTCCTTTGATAACCAGTGGAATTTTACATACCTAATGATTTATTTTCTTTGATATGTATCCTCGTTTATTTTTAAAAATATATAAATGTAACATATTCCTCAAATAACTAGTGGAAAATTACATATCTAATGATTTTTTCTTTGATATGCATAATCGTTTATTTTTAAAAATATATAAATGTAATTAATGTAACATATACTTCAGATAACTAGTGAAAAATAACATACCTGTTGATTTTCTTTGCATTAGTGACAACCTCAATATTATTATTCATTAACCACCACCTGCTTAAGGATCTCATTAGCTAGTGCTCATAAGTTATTATTTTCCAAAAGTCGCACATGGAACCAATTACACATATTTTTGTTTCAATGAATATGTAGAGATATAATTATATAGTTAGGAATGAATGTTTTCTAGATGAATTTTCCAAAGTAAAGAATAAGCCTTAATAAACGAGAGTAGGTTTTAATAAACAAATTGGTTGGAAAAACCAATTACGAAAAACACAAAATTTCACACAATAAAATAATATGAGTTGTTTTTTTTTCCCACCAGTGACTCACCCATCTGAGGTCAATATATATATTATATATATATATATATATATATTCATTTTAATGATTTTATTTCAATTATATTATATATGGTAATATAAAGAATATTTGAATTAGAGTAAATTTAACAAAACATGAAATGTGAAAAGATTATTTTAATAAAAATTTCAAAAATATTATTAACTTAGTAATTAACTTATTTGTTAGTAAAGTTAAAAAATTCTTCATGCCAAAAGAGTGCAAATTAATAATCTAATTTTAATTTATATTTTAATTTTTAGCATTACATGTTATAATAAAAGAGTATAATATATAATCCATCAATTATTATAGTTAAGCAAAGTTCTGTGGTAATGATATGCATGTAACTTTAAGTAAGATATAAATATAAAAATAATTGAACTTACAAACTTGATAATGTGTTAAAAAAAAAGATCATTCTAACTACATTAATCTAAAGTAATGTAACATTGATAGAATATAACATCAAATCCACATCAGAAATTTAAAAGTCAATGAAGACATTGTCATAATGCACAAGTCCAAATTCATGTATTTATATTCATAATTCATCTAGTTACACATTGTTTTGTACAAAATGGAACTTCATTCCCAACATTGATAATGGAAGCTTATGCCCATAAATGACATAATGGCAAAGTAACATAATCACTAATTTGGAAAATGGCTTTACAAGTCACCTTCACCACTCTTTGCACTCTCAATTGCATTTCCAAATTCAAATTGATGCAAAAGTTATAATAATCAATTAGTTGTAAAAACCAAAATGCATAGAATCAATTTCATTAATTTACGAAAAGATTTTGATCTGATGTTGCTCCTGCATAGATGGTGGAGCACTTGCTGATGGATATAGGCATCATGGTTCAAAGGCACACTCGAAGTGAAAGAGGAAAAAGGTGGTCGTTATGGGTGGATAGTGATACACCCCCATTGGTTATACGATAGTGAAAATCACCCTAGAGAATTGGAATGTTTAGGGTGTATGATTAAAACAATGAGAAGGTTGGATGACTAAAGAGTAGGGATGGGCATTGGAAAGGTTTTGGGGAGGTGATTATAGACATAAAAGAATTTATGAAAGAAAATTCATGTATTTATATTCAGAATTCATCTAGTTACACATTGTTTTGTACAAAATGGAATTTCATTCCCAACATTGATAATGGAAGCTTATGCCCATAAATGACATAATGGCAAAGTAACATAATCACTAATTTGGAAAATGGCTTTACAAGTCACCTTCACCACTCTTTGCACTCTCAATTGCATTTCCAAATTCAAATTGATGCAAAAGTTATAATAATCAATTAGTTGTAAAAACCAAAATGCATAGAATCAATTTCATTAATTTACGAAAAGATTTTGATCTGATGTTGCTCCTGCATAGATGGTGGAGCACTTGCTGATGGATATAGGCATCATGGTTCAAAGGCACACTCGAAGTGAAAGAGGAAAAAGGTGGTCGTTATGGGTGGATAGTGATACACCCCCATTGGTTATACGATAGTGAAAATCACGCTAGAGAATTGGAATGTTTAGGGTGTATGATTAAAACAATGAGAAGGTTGGATGACTAAAGGGTAGGGATGGGCATTGGAAAGGTTTTGGGGAGGTGATTATAGACATAAAAGAATTTATGAAAGAAAAAAGGAGTGGCTGTGGATGTATTACCAATTGGTTGTACAATAGGGATAAACACCCTCGAAGAGGGGTTATTGGGATGCTAATAGTTGTAGCAGCGTTACTAATGCCATAAAAAATTTCAGCAACATCCTCATCAAATAATGTAAGTCAACATTTTAGAACATTGTGAGAAGTGGGTCCCTCCACAAGAACAATAAAAAAATTCATTTCATTATGCGAATGCATTGAGAATGATAATATATTGTATTTCACGTAAAATAATACATAATATCAAAACTTCCATACCAATTTTGTGTATAATAGAATGTTGCACTAACTCAAGCATGTGGCCCAAATTTCTTCTTTTTGAGAGGATAACTTCACTTGTTGATCCATGCCTTTATTTTTTTGCACGAATTCGTGCAATCATTTCAAATTGCATATGATTGTAATATAATACAATCTTTGCCAACATCACATAAATTAACCAATCAACCCATCTATGGCATACATTGTTCTTCTTACTTAGGTACATTTCCTTGATATACTGATGGTGAAATTCAATTGCATTGTTTGTATCTCAATTGGAGTGTGGAAAATTTCTATATGATTTTGTCCACATCTATAGAAAAACAATTATGTATTATGTATTAATAACTATACATGATATGTGAAATAAAGTCATTAAAACCACCCACAAAAAACTTCCAAAAAGTCTTATGTTCACTGAATTCTTCAAAAAAACCTTTCAAGAATCTTTTTCACAGATTCATCATCTTGACATGTGCGCATGATTTCTCCTAAAACATGAAAAATGCGGATTCGATTTTCCCTTGGACTTTGTTTCCAACATTTTTCAACCATGCACAACAAACCTGCCACACACATAATAATATTGTACACTTGATTAAAGACGTAGAATATCATAATTTTTAGAGAGAATATACATTAACAATATTTTGTCTCTTATAAAAAGAATAAGCACATCATCTTAACGCATCAATTTCAGCAATAGCATCATTTGTGATAAAGGCTTGAACATGCCAATCTAATCACTTTTTCTTTCCAATGGCAAATATGAGCGACATCCATTGAGAAATATCAACTATAGCATTGTGATATCACCCAACCTACTAAATAAAATTCAACGAGTAAAAAAAGTTAAGTTTCCTTTCTATATGTCAAGTTAAAAACAATTTTCTATTGACAATGTCACTCAATCTTATGGGTGACTCAAGGATAAAGCATTGGGATCAATCTCTCTTTGGGTGCTCAAGTGTTTGGCGTGTCATTACTTTAACAACTTATAAATGAACCCATCCACCTAGTTGGGTGAATGAATGTCATTGACACCCAAATCAATCAACATATATTCTTTTCCCAACCACCCAAGTAACATTATATTGCTCTATACAATGAATGGTAAGAACTATATCTAGCCTAACAACTAGTTTTTTTATATCAAAAAATCTTTCTAGTGAAATGGCAAAGGTAAGGAAAGGCACAACCAATAGGAATATTTGCGAGTGCATAAATGTGAAGGAACAACAAGCAAATCTAGTCACATCATCTTAAGAGAGGATTGCTCTCTCACGATTCTTGATTAAGTGACATACCCTACCCAACCCTCTGCACCCACAAATACCTCTATAAATACTAGACGTGGAAAACACTACATTCTTTTGCCTATAACATATAATTTCCTATAAACTTTCCTTTTAATTACTCCATATGAATAAATATTCTAATAAAAATATTCAAAAACATAATAAATTTCAAAATTCTTTATGACAACCACCATCATTTTTCCCTCTATAGAGGGACTAGCAAGGTTAATAATCCTCCTTAGAGGAACCATTAGGACGCACACAATACCATCTTTGAAAATAGTTTGACTCGAAAAGAAAATCCTTACCAAACTGGTTTGGTCCTTGCCTAGGACCAACCCAATATGTTAGCTCCGTCTCATGTTAAGATTGAAAAAATGATTGCCCATTTCTCCTTTTTCCATTATTTTTATCTATGAATTTGTCTTAAAATGCAACTTATTTTGTCAAAGGGATACTTCCTTAAGATTAATTCATATGCAATGTGATTCGTTAGCTGCAGGGTTGAATACATTGTGGGAGGGATATATTCATACAAGACTATGTATTGTATTGTTGAGCGGTGAAAATTGTAAGGGATGGAATGAATCTCACTCCTTATAAACCTTTTTTTTAGCAGTTTGCCTTCCGAGATCGGGTTGTTGCCATAAGTCGCTCTAATGGACGGAAGGCTAAAATCAATCCATAGGTCCTCTGAGTCGTAGCCTGGTTCACTAAATGAATTGAAAAGATTGAACATTGTTGAAAATCAATCCAGAACTAGGAAGCTACCAATTCTCACATTTTTTGGAATTCTAATTTAGGTGATCTAATAATTCACTATTAAAAATGAAAGAGGCACTGCAATTTGTGTTTGATATATAACCAACACAGACTTCACTCTAATTTTTGGAGTTCCAAAAGGCAGTTGCCCGGTTTGTCGTTCAACCGGATTTTTGGAGATCCATTGTGGCAATTTCCTTAGATTTGGTCGATGCTTTATGCTTTCGCCAGTAATTAAACTATACAATCTCCATAACAATGAATCCTGTGAGCTATGTATAACTAAGAAAACTTCCCGATCTTGCTAGATGTTTGACCGCTATCCGCTCACTCACATTTATGGAAACTTTAACTTCATTTTATAAAGAACCTTCCACCGAAAGCTGTTAACCGAAGTGAGTGCCCCACTAAAGCTATGGACATAAAATGAGAAACTAACTTTGTATTTACTTGAGCAATCGCTGGAACTCAAACTAGATCTGGACCGGAACTAGAAAGAAATGCTGAAGAGACTGGATCTTTCGAACCAATGGTGAGTATGGCTACTGCCTTTACCTATGGCTTTGGTTCCTCCGGGTAACTAAATACAATTGTTTTCGGCTTGTTAAGCTCTTGTAAGATTTGTTGCCTTCCGATAATTAAACTTGTATTCAAGGTTTCACTGAATCGCGTTCCCTTATCTGGGCTAGTGGTTGGCCTGAGCAGGGTTTGAATGGAATACACGATGCCGCCAAAGCATGCAAAAGGGCCGCATCTCATGGCATTCAAACCCTGCTCAGACCAACGAAGGTAGTTGACGAAAAGACGTGGGGTTGCCAGAAAATGTTGGCAGCAATGATTTCGCCCTTACATAAATACATAGATTGGTCCACCACTACCCATAAGCAGGTCGGCCAGTCGCGGCCTCCTTTTCGTTCCAACGCAGGTAACCATTCACACAATCGCTGATTTATATACAATAACTTTACATAGTTTGCAGAAATAATGGTTCTTCATAGGTTTCACATGCGCATGTTGGTTCGACAAAAGGTTCAGTCTACTCAATATATGACGACAATTCATCATGTTCTTACAAAATATTTACAATGCAAATACTCACACAATGGCCGACTTATATGCACTAATACTATATAGTTTGCAGAAATAATGGTTTTCATAAGTTTCACAAGACCATGTTGGTTCCAAAAAAGTTTCAATCGACCATTATTTTTCAAACTCCACCACCATTAAGATTATGACGACCATTTATTCATTGTCTACTCTCTAAATATCAACATGAAAATGAAAACGTAAGCAGTGCATTGTGGCATACACAATTTGTTTCTTTACGATTCTACCCACCATTCAGTGGCTTATTTTCTTAATCTCTACATAACAAACAAAGAAACAAAGAAAAATGTAAACATGTGTAGATAGACACATACCATACCACCGTTGTTGTTTTTCTTTTCAATTCTACCCATTCCATTCATAGCTCTCTACTGTACCGTATGTTTCCAATATTTTTGCCTCCACTAACTGTACAGCGATAGTAAATATTTATTAGACAAAAGGCCAAGAGAACAGCTCATTGTTTTACAAGAGAACACTAGAGGTGTCTTACCTGAATGGCAGAAGTCCCTGGTACAACCCGCCATGGCGCCATGGATTCCACAAATGGAACGGTGAACAGTTTTTTACTTTGTGAAAAGCTGCAGATGCAGATTCAAATGATAAAATAGGAGTGAAATGAAATGACAGTGTTAGACATAAAAATATACAGGGTGGGGTATGACCTGTCTTATCAGTCACACACTGAAAACTTGCAGGCGTGACTTTCACGCCACTGCCTCTTCGCACAGCCGATGTCCTTCAAAGGTCGACGTGATGGGTATGGCTTTGGCTCCTGACCCCCAACTATGATTCCGCGCCATAAGATTTTAATAATATATCAAACAGAATTTTTGATCATGTAGCTTCATTGCCATCATTACCGAACTTTTGTGTAAGATATCATTGCCCGAATATTAATTGAAAACTATCTCTAAAAACCTCAAAACTTTAAAAAGTCGATTGCACTCTTTTCTAAATATTCAAATCTGAAATTTTATCGTCTGAGATGCAAATGGTTAGCTTTTATGGTCTGACATGAATAATATTGTGAAACTGCAACGGCGTCCTTTAAAATTTAGAGTTATTGAATTTCCCAATGATCGTATACAACTTGCTGTGGAATTTTATTGTCAGGCTAGGTATTTGACAGTTTTTTATTCCATGAATTTTGACTTAAATCTGTGAGTAAATGGTTCGAAATTATAATTTTGAATGCAGTTGTATATAATGTGATTTTTTGAAAGTTTTTCTGGTGGGTTTTTTTATCAAAATTCGGCAGCAATTTATTGGAATAGCAAGTTTGATAGCTAGTTTCTGCACAATCAAAGAGTTACAGGGGTTTTTCAGGGTGTTGAATCCAAATATGCTGTTAAAAAACCATTTTAACTGCGACAAATCAAGATTTAACCTTAATTTCTTCCCCCGGATTCCGTCACGGAAATCTCCAAAAAATGGCATTATAGACAACTCCATTTTGAATTGGACTGGACTATAATTGAATGTTGGAGAAAGTATGAAAGTTTTATTATATATTAAAGTTTATTATAAATAACTAAAAAACATAT
>APFE031519199.1:51739-74067 GCA_000404065.3 Pinus taeda | reverse complement strand
TGCGTACTGGTAAAGGACTGCACCAGTACATTGTAAAAGGAGTTTCTAATTTGAAAGAAGATAGAGACATATTGCAGCTGGTGGTTTTCACCCACATTGGGTTTCCACCTTATATCCGGTGTTCTTTGATGTGACTGTCTATTTTTCTTGTTCATGCTCATTATTTTATGGTACTGATATGCAAAAATAATTCTAAGTGTAAATAAAGAAGATTTGGTAAAAGGACTAGATAATACTGATTCACCCCCCCCACTCTCAGTATTATTTTCAACAGTATGGTTGCAGCCATCCATATGAAAGAGACATGTATATCAACATGATCATGTTAGATGGCCTTACAAACTGGACTAGTGTAATCTGAGCCTAGGGCCTTGTGCTCCAAACAACCTGATCAAAGTACAAATCCTAACATGTGAATGAATGTGTTGAAGTCGAACATGCTAGAAAATCGTTGATTATCGATCAATGATGTGAACCATTAACAAGCTTGAGAGAAACCACCAATAATGAAAATGGATCTCAAGGTATCAACAACACAGTTCACAAAATGTGAATAAAGGAACTCGGCTCCATCTAGCCTAACCATCTACCAGACTTCCGTTACGAAGCTTCCAAAGCTGGAAGCTTTGACTCCACATTTAAAAAAAATTCCAAAAGAGGATTGACGTGACTGAAAAAAGGCTTAGTCACTCCGTAGGGCACTATGGCTATTTTTGATCTCTGCAAATCGGCACATGGAGAAAACTGCTCAGTAGCGTCGTCTTGTAAATTCGGATAAAAGGAAGATTCTTGGGAAATGATGCAAAAGGGGAATTATCCTTCTCATGAAAAGGGGCATATTGGGAGTTTCTTCTCGATGGGAAAGCATGTTGGATTCATTGTATAGGTCCTTGAGGATCATGGATGGGGAGTATAGGAACAGTGACAAAATGTTGTGTAACAACATGTTTGTAGGAGATGTAGGTATCAGTTCTTCACTTATGGCTCCGAAGAACAAGGGTGAGGGAGAAGGAGTGGGACATGTTAAGACACTTTTTGTGCAGATAATGTAACACAATAGTTGTAGATTATGTTCATGCTTTTGGAGGACTAAAATCTCTTCAGTGGGGAAGAATGACCTAGGTGGCTCTAGAAATGCTCAGAAATTAAACGGTGAATCTAGAAAGGCTTAGACATCAAATATGGCTCTAGAAAGGCTCAAAAATAAAAGTCTTAAAAATGTATCTAAACTAATACTAAGTTTTATTCTCGTCATTATGATTTCAGTGATGCGACGACAGTCAAATATGAGTTCATATGACCAACTTATGGCTCTTTGAAATGACAGGCAAAAAAAGGGGGGCCACAGTGTGCGACATGACATCCTAGTCAATAGGTGGGACCCATGACATACATGGAAGCCCATCATCCATTTATACTTGGTGCTCAATCATTGGCTCTTTGCTCCTACAAAAGGACAAAAAAATATAATAACTCCATAAAAAGACAAAATCCATAAAAGACAAAATAAAATAATATTAAAATATAACAATATAAGGAAAAAATCATATGAGACAAAAACTATGTTAAAATATTTTTATAACCATCAACAATTTCATTTTATGGTTTGGATTGGTTATATTATAAAACAAAAATGAAATGTGGTTATAGCCATATATGATATGGCTTTTTTTTTCTTAAATTAACATATGACTAATGGTTTGTTGGAAATGGTTACAACCAACCAAATATCAAAGCTCATATATATGCCAATACTTGACCACGAAGTTAACGGGGGTCAATAGGACACGAACCCGCGCCAACCAGATGGTCTTACTGCCCCACGCGACAATTCCATAAACAACCTTACTAATATACACAACCCATGGTTAACTAACCACTTCCCATTTCAAAATGCACTGAAAATATGCATGCCTCCAACATTTAAAACAAACCAAATAGTTGCGACAGGGGAGCCCCACGGGCTTGACCCTGGGACCATCGATCAACCATTTTTAACCCCCACCATGGCGCCAACGCATGAGATTTGAAAGCTCCACCCATCAAATACTATATGAACCCATTCTTACCATTAGACAGGGGAGCATGCATGGATACCAAAGGAGGAACCTTAATCTAGTATATAAATCGAGGTAGCAGAACCCTAACATAGGAAATATGCAAGGAATATGAAAGATTCCCTTGGAGGTTGGTTTTTGACAGAGGAAGAAGTATATCAACTTTATACTCATTTTTCTCAAATTTTGCAAGGAATTTGATGGTGTAATTAGTTTCCTCATCTAAAAAAGTATCTTCAGTTAACTTGCAGAGATTAATCTTTAACGAATCATGGGGAATCTAAAGGTTTACCCTGGGGCCAAATTTTCACAATGACATAATCATGCCAACTTTATACTGCAACGAACCAGAATTTCACCATGATTCTGATGGCATGATTGGTTTTTGGATCTTAGCAGTAGATGTTCAGTCAACTTTCAGAGAGGAATCTTTGTGGAATCATGAGGAATCTAAAAGATTCCCTAAGGACCAATTTTTTATAGTTTCAGAAGGAGGACAAATTTATGCTCAAATTACTCATTTTTTTGCAAGGACCGTAGCGGTGAAGTCATATTTGTCATATGAGTAGTAGAACTCCAGTCAACCAATGAGAAGGAATATTTGGGGAATATTTGAGGTTCTCGAGGGTCTAGATTTCGTCGGTGTCAACAAGGGGTTGAATTTACAATCATTTGACATGATTTCATGCTAGGAACTCCATTATGTAGTCCATTTCTTTAGCAAAGGTTTGCATTTTTAGGACAACCCCTAAAATGGAGGTACAATGTGCCTTTTGTACATGCATGTAATTTTATTTTGTTGTTGTAGATTAATGAAAGCGACCTCCCCGCTTTGAACAGAGCTAGGGGATGTAGCCCACACTGGGTGAACTCCATTATCAACCTTTTGTTATTTTTTTTCTCCTGATTTCCTTTTCATTTCCATTTATATATGTATGCATCTTATGGTTACATGCTCTTTTATATGTGATTCTTAATTCATCAACGAAGTAAAAATATCTGGATCAACACCACCCATTGGAATGGAAAGTGTTGGACTATTCAATACATATTCCCCCATGATTAAATTGATATTATGATGCTTCCCTCACAAATTTACATTTCATCCATTTGCAACTTTCACTTGAAGCTTTGGTGCTTGATATTGAAAGCAATTCAATTCCTTTGATATCTTACAATGAACAATTTATGGGTACTAGCAGAATCGATCAACAATATTACATTTCTTTTTCTTACATAACCTTTTGGCTTGATAGTTTGAGGAGTTGTAATTCTTGCCAAAGCATTACATGATATGGTTAGATTCATTTATTATTTCTTTGGAGTTGGTTCTTGGTGTATATTCTCTTATTTTGATGTTTCTTGTTCCTTATCTTCCTCATCCTCACAATCTATGTAAAATAACTTCTTCTCAACACACTTATGACCCTTAGTGTATTTTCTATCACAACAGTAACAAAGCTATTTTTCTCCTTTTTTCCTCTAATTATTGTGGTGTCAACATGGTTGGTTGAGGGAGGCTAAGAGAAGCAACACTTCCATATTTATAGTTGTGAGTGGTAGATTTCCTTCTTGTCATAATTTTCTTTCAACTTTTCTTTTCATCTTGAATGCTTTCTCCAATGAATCAGGCTTCTAAAGGTGAACCTCATATTGGGTTTTATTCTTTAAATTCCCTATGAAGACATCAATCCTATTCTCCTTTGGAGTATCATTTACCATGTGCTTTTCCATTGACCCCTTTTGTTTGAGATTAATTAGTTAGCTAAATAAGGTATGACTCTTTGTATCCTCATAATGTGCTACCAATTCTTTTACAAAAATTGTCCAAGTGACAATTGACTTATGAGAACAAAGCCATCGATACCACACAAATTGATTTTTTTTCTAAATATAAATATTCAGTGCGTACATTTTGTGTGTGTGACACATCATGTAGATCAAATAATTGCTCCATTTGTAGTATCCATGTTACTGGATCCTTTCGATGAAACTTCCTCATGTCAATATTTGGAATTGGTGGGTCTTAAACCCAATATCAGTCTCTAAAATCATAATTCATATTCCTTTTTTCCTCATCATTATTTTCGTAGATTACATTGTCACCACTAGGAAGTCATTTTTAAAGAAACTTTGTCAACCCTTCCAATTTGACAATCATCGCATCCATTTCTACTTTAAAAACTCCAATATTTGATTTTAAACCATCCTTCAAGCCTTCAATGTTTCCTTGTATGTCTTTTCTAATCCATTGATCTTACTTTCTAGTTCATTTTTTGTTACTCTTTGTGAGAGAAAAATTTGTTGCACTTGGTCTCGTAATTTTGATATATCATGTTGCATTTCTTCCTCTTCTTCATGTGTCATAGTAAATCTTTCTCGTTGCTTACTAGGTGTCTCCAATTTTTTTGAGGAATTTTAGAATCAAACAAAAATATCTATGCTTCACTATGCCCTTTGAATCACTTCAAACTAATTTTTCAAACATAAGTTATGAAAAAAATAAAAACATACACACCTTTTTCTTGCTTTTTAGGAGCTTGATATTGAAACTATTGTATCTATGTAATTTCATATCTCCAAGATTTGAATTTTCACCCTATAGTATATCTCCGAGTCTTCTTTACAATTCCACAAGTCAGACCAAAATTGGATTCTTAAAGAGAAAATTATGCCTAATCTCCAACAATGACTTGATTATAAACTAGTTTAGTAGAGCTAACTTGTACATAATGCCACGTGTCACTATTTAGATACCTGTTCTTGAAAATGACACAAAAAAACAATATTCCATGCAATTTCATTCACTTTTAATGAAATTTAAATATGGTGCTCATAAAGAAAGTTATGATGATTTTCCCTAGGTCACATGTTTAAGATTTAATTCTCGAGCTTGCAAAAACCCTAATTTCTTCGAACCATATCTCAAAAATTACGACGAACCAAGATATTAAATGTTTACATGAAGTTCACCATGATATAGGCTCTACATGGAGAAAATCTTAGATTATTAGGCCTCGTATAAAATAAGTTATAGCAAAAATTCCAAGATGGCCTATTGAAGTAGCATTACCCTAGAATCCAAAGCTCTGATACCAAATGTTATGCAACCAGATCATAAAATAGAAGAAAAGGTAGATCAATGACTTGAGAATTAGCCTCTTCGAGGGTGAAACCTCCTTTACATCAGATAAATTAACAATTCGTGGATGATACAAATGATAAGACCTCCTTTCTGTATATATGAGTCTAAGGGGTCACACTATAATTAGAGCTTGCATACCAATAATAATGTAAGGTCACATTGATAACAATATTGGGCTTCTATAAGGCACAAAAATAACAACATGGGGGCTACATTATCAATAATAATAATAGGGGATACACTAACAATAACAATAATGGGGCTACACTAGTATTATAGGGACCTAACATGAACAAACATGCAATTAAGAAATTTCATGGAATAGTAGATTGGTAAGGATACATTATAGAATTAACAATGCCATATGATAAAGGAAAGATAGACGGTGGCCTTTTTGTTTATGAGTAGATATAATATATATTGAACATAACTACATTCATATGGTCTACTAACACCCTCACTATTGTGCTTGAATTTTGTGGGTTCGAGAAAGATGAAATGATATTCCAAATTATGCAATTTTGTATGAGTATAGGTCATTTTAATTATGAACCTCTCAAAGAGATAGTACAACAAAAAAACATTTCAATTCCTATTGTAGTAGTTAAATAAAAGTAATGTATAGAATAATCTAATAAAAAACATAATGGAATTAATATGTATGACTTCACAAACATGAACATTAATGAAAATGACATAGAAATTGATACAAAGTTTCTCAATGCAAACAACAGAATGCAACTATCGATGCATCAAATAAAAAAACATATAAGAAACAAGGATGTTTTCAAAACAAGTATTCTTAGAAAACTATGCAAGCCATTAAATTCTAGCTCTAACAACATTTACATTGATAAAGATACTATGGAACTTAATACAGAGCCTATCAATGTAAGAAAAATACCACGTTCTTCATCGCATAAACTCAAAAAATACATAAGAAACAAAAATGTTATCAAAACAAGTTGGATTACAAGACGATCGAAATGGAGAAATTCAATACATGATAGCATATTTTCCAATAAACATAAGGAATCATTGCAAATGTTCAATTATACATTTGAAATAGTGGTTTAACAATAGTATTTTAAGAAAATACAAGATGTTCTTGTTCATGACTATCTAATTTGTAATCAAACGTGGTTTAAAATAGAAGTCGTTGAAAAAAAATCATCAATGTGTTCAAAATTAAGTGCATATGAAAAAAATTCATAAAGGAATTAGGCAATTACAAAGTTATGAAATTTGTAGTTCTAGGGAAAATTAGGCATAATAGAAAAGTTTCCATAGTGAAATAACTTTATGAATTGGAAGAATGATTGATATCATTGCTATTACCATTTTTGGAAATACGGGAACATGGACAATCTTTTAGAAAACCACTATTTCAATTTATTGGTTGACTAATCATTGTACCTACTGACATATCTTGAATTCAAATTTCACTTCCTCATGACATAAATGAATCTAGTACTATGGCCATGGAAATTAAAAGATGTTTTGTCTTTAAAACCATATCTTTTGTTTGGGAAATATGTCTTCATAAAGTCATGAGGGAATTGAGACGATTATGTAAAACTCCACTCTATAGACTAAATAATGTCAGAATAAATGAAAATTGGAAACCAGTCTTTGAAAAAAAATATGAATATGCATGTCAGACAGAGGCAAATACAAAAAAAAGTGATGACAATGATTACTATGATCAAGATTTAATAACAAAAAAATTATTACATGGATTTAGAGATTCATATAGTATTTATGATCTTCATAATAATGAAATAAGCCTTTCTCCATATTAAGGTTATAGGCATTTGGGCGTATTTAGATATAATTGTTTAGAAGAGATGAGCTTTCGCACAAAATTGTATAGAAAAAAATAATTAGACAGTGTTACGACAAACGTTTCATAGAACAATATTTCTAACTGAGAAGTTTTGCATCAAGATCATGTTTTTGTGTATCATATAACGAATTTGTTTTACAAAAGAGATAAAATTATTCGCAATTAAGTATTCTATTATATCTGGAATAGTATAAGAAAATAAAATTTAAATGGAAAAATAACCAATCGCTAAATATGTTTAAACAATGACAAATTTGAAACACATTTTTGCATTGAAAATTGCCTATACGTATCTTAGAAGAATACGGACATCACTGGACTATTTTTTGCGTTTGCACAATAACTTATTTATAATGATTTGATAGTTAGGCCCACCCACTTAATTGTTTTTGTTTAGTAGTGGTAAACATATCTAGTTTAGTAAAGGCTTTGCAACAAATACATCGAGTAAAAAAATTGTCTACTAAAAATGAGGTAAATGAAGATGATATTGATAACTTGATAAGAAATGACCCCATTATTTGTGTATGATATTACAGAAGCAGAATGAATGTCGTACACCAACTAATTTCAGATTATTCTAATTACTTTGGTGATGTCACTCACTATTTCTTTGTAACAAAATTCCAAAATCCAAGAAGATATCATGAACATGGATTGATATGGATTAAAAATGCTCCCATCTATGGAACAAGTATGAATGCTAAAATGGAAAACTTTTTTAACAAGTACTTGCCCTGTGTTTCGACTAAACTATAAAAATCTAAAAAAAAATTAATGTCATCGTCACACAAGAACTTGTTGGAAAAGAAAACATATGCATTACATGCTCAATTTTCCAATACTACCAATGCAAAGAACACAAATAATTGAGCCTATCGAATTTGACAATGAAAAAGAAAAGGAAAATGCAAGAGTGATATTTGATGCATTAGAGCATATGGAACATCATGATACATATACATTTGATAGTTTTACGGAAAAAGTATGTATAACCAAATCTGATTATATCCATGCAATTCAATGTACTCTAAAATGAAGAGCAATTTTGTTGAAAAGATAACCAACAGAAATTTGGACTAAGAGATTTTCTCGACATATTTCATTAATCTAGGGTGAAAATACTATTCCTCAATTTGTACTTGACTCATATTCTAAAACTACTTATTGTATCTCATATATGACAAAGTTAGATAAAACAATGACATTAATGTTTAAACATGTGCAAAGTGAGTGTCAAAAAAATGTTGGTGATATTATAGAAAATAATTTAAAGACTTGGAAAATATTTATTGAACTCACAAGAAATGATCTGACAACAAGCTATATATATAGTGTTGTTAATGCGACTAAATACTATTTCACGGAAATGTTTATTTATTAATACCTCAGCAATATATGATCGAATGTTTTTACTAAAGAAACCAAAATACCTAGAATATTCACTGGTTAATTCAGAAAACATAGCATCTTTATCAATTATTGATCCCTATGTTCAATGACCAAAAAAAATTGAACATGTAGGTTTAGCGAAATTTGCATCATGTTATACACTATAAGGAAAAAAAAGGAGGCACTGAGAGACTATATGTTATAAGGCACGTAAAGTATAATAAACATATTGATGCTAACAACTATTACAAATAATGGCTAATGTTGTATGTAGCATATCGTATTGATGAGAATGTATTTAAAGAACAATATTCGAGTCGGGAGAATTCATATTTCTTATTTGATAAAATCAACAAATGTAATGAGAGAAATTCACAAATGAAACAATGACTATGCAAATTGATATTGATAGCATAGTTGTTGAGCTTGGAAACAAATAAAGTGAATTGTTTGAGACAAAATTACCTGCATGTGAAGAAGTAAATAGTGAAAAATGTTATCAATAATACTATATCAAATCTAATATTGAATATTTGCAAAAGGCTAAAAAAGCAAAATCAATTGTTAAGAGACATTATCAACTTGTAAAGTCGCCACAAATAATAGACAAAACAAAATTCAATGAAATCATGATAATTCTTAACCCATAATAGGCAAAGATAGTGAAGGAAATAATAGATGAGAAGAAAAAAAATCCCAATGACCCATTGTATCTACTTGTAACGGGTGGTGCGCGCATTGGAAAATTGTTTACCATTATATCAATATTCCAATTTCTAATCTTCTTGTACAACATATTCAGATATGACCCATATCAATTAAAATGAATTATCACAACATATACAAGGAAGTCATCATTCAATGCAAGTGGTATAACATTGCATTCTAGATTCCATTTACCATTTAACAAATTGCAATATATTTCACTTAAAGGTGAAAAATTAGACACATTGACAAAACATCACAAACAACTTCATCTTATGCTAATTGATGAGGCATATTTGATAGGTTCAACATTATTATACCATGTTGACAAACACTTACGTGAAATTAAGGATACTCCATTGGATTATTTTGGAAATATTGATGTAATATCTTTAGGTGACCTATTCCAAGAATAACCGATCAAAGATTCTTTGATTTTTGAGGAACCAATTTTAGTGACAAAAATACTAGAATATGATTTCTAGAAAGAGAAAGTCAAATGCTATGAATTGCATAAGAAAATGCATAAAAAATATAACAAGTTTGTTGATATCATTAACAAAATGTGAGTGAATCAACAATCTGATGAAGACATAGAATATATAAATGATAAGTTCTATAGGCCTACTCCACTAGATCCATTATTTCCATACCTATTTTATAGAAACATGGATGTACAAAAGCATAAAAAAAAATTATTGTCACATGTAAATGAAGAGCTAGTAGTTCTTGATGAAATTGACAAATCTCATAGTAAGGAAATACCATTTGTTGCATATCAGAATACAATGAGTTTACCATTGAGAATCCTTATCAAATGCAAGGTTCTTGTTGAGATATATGTAGAGAAATATAGTACAAAATATGGCCTCATTAATGGTGCCGATGGAATATGAAAAAGATATATTAAAAAAACCAATAATTTTCATGTGTTATGGACAGATTTCATAAATCCAAATATCAAAAAAATTGAAAGAAACAAATATCATGAACTATATGATGGAAATGTTTCATCTGATTGGACTCCAATATAGTGTGTTTCAAAATCATTGACATGTAATAGTAAGAGATTTACAACTATAGTGTGTAAACAATTTGCAATACAACTAGCTTGTGCTAGAGCAAATCATTGATCATAGGGTTTAACATTGAATGGAATTGCATTTGATCTGAGTGTCACATCGACACACGAACTAATTTAAATAACATTATCATGTGTTAGAAATATGGAATCATTGAGTGTTCTTCAAGGACTAACACGATATTTTTTTTTGTAAATAAGAAAGTATTAGAAGAAATGAAACACCTAAGATCTAAAGCATCATGGAAATCAGGGTACATAGAGAAGACGAAATAAAGTGCAAATGCTTTAATGGTTTAAAGTTTGAATATGAAAAGTATACATGCTCATGTAAATGACATTGTGTGTGATAAGATTTAATGAATGTTATGATTCTTTGTATCCAGGAAACACATTTAAAATTTCCACTGTCCAATAATGAATTTTGTAAATTCAATTTCAACATATCAAATTGCCTTCATTGAGTACTTAGTTGTATACAAGAAAACATAGAAATTTTATCAATCAAAAACATTTTCAATAAAAAAATCGAACTTTCTTTGTCAGAAGTATATTTATGCATAATAAATGTATATGTTGCGTCACTTGTATTTGTTTCCACAACCATTAAAGAAATAACAATAGCAAGGGAACAATTCATACTTGGTGATTAAATTTTTATACTTATTGGAGATTTCAATGTCGACATTAATTCAAATAGCAAAACTAGTAAACAACTATTACAATACATGTGGTGTGAGGAGTTACAGAAATAACGAGGAATTTTATTTCTAGGAATAAGAAAATTATTGATCATATTTGGACAAATTTCCCTCTTCAACAATGTCATGTTCATGTTTCACATTCATACTAGAGTGACCATGATGTAGTTCATGCTTCGTTATACTTTTAGTGGTTGTAGCACTGTAAAAGCTATACATTTTTTTTGTTTTGAAGCAATAAAGTTCATATGCAATTATAAATGCTCATTTATTTGTTGTAATGTGGAGTCCAAAATGAATAGGTACTTAATTTAATTATTGCAAGGAAATAAAAATTTCAGGTTTGTTAATTGTTTTATTATAAATTAAGCTAATTACTAATTGCACAATTGCATAAGATAGGGAAAATGAACAAATGTTGTGTGGAACTTGTAAATGTGTGGAAGTGTTGTTTTAATTTTTGCATCTTCCTTTCCTCGTACATACTCGATACTTTGCATGATTTCTCCACATATTCCCATTTCACATGACACTTTTTTCGTACATTCATGGACATTTTTAAAAAATCCATTAAAAGTTTCAACTAGAATTTATTTAGTTTAGTAAATAAGAGTACAAAACAATTTGAAATGATTGGTCAAACTACATGTGTCCCTGAGATTTTTCAAATCTATTTGTTATGTTATTCGTTATTCAAAGATGATAATGAATAGGTAGTGGGCACCAACCATGCAACCTTGTAGTTTTGTAATATGCATAACTTGGCACAATTTTTTTGGAGTGATAATAATTATCGATAATACGTGAGCTAACTACCATTATTGTAAAGAATTTTTAGTAACAAAGAAGCGCGATGCATAATAAATGGATGAAATAGTTTTGTAGCTTCGAGGTATATTTTCACTGGTTTGTGTGAATGTTAGCTTTGGTATCTTCAATTGTTTTTAATTGACAAATGTTCTCCAAAACATATTTCACATTTGCAATAGTTAGAGCCAATTTTACATTTGCAAAAGTAAGATCCAGTTAATATATACATAATTGAAAAGAAAAAATTGTGTAGCTTAGCAGTATTGAGAGTGTTATTGATTCAGAAAGTGTTTTTATCTACAAAACAAACATGGTTAGTAGACAAAGTCAAGAAGTTATTTGCATTGATACCATTAATTTAATTTGTGTTGTCATTGAGAAATTCCACTACTCAATTGCAAATCAACATTGTGTTAATCTACCAATGGAAGAGAAGGACAATAATAAGATTTGGGCTAGTGGATTAGCGAATGTTTCATGTGTGCCAGATGTTCTTGATTTTAGGGAAATTGTTCAGTTTTTCATAAAAAGAATTTATTTAGAAATAAGAAATAGTATGCTACCAATGAAGATGATTCCTTTTAATGTGAAGAAATTTATTTGAATATTCAAGTTACCAGAGGCTAATATTTGCTTGGCATTGTCCCATGCAAATAGTTTCATGATCAGAGAAGTAGGTGAGGCTAATTTTTTTGGGGATTTTCTTTTTCCAAGGTACCAAGTTCCTTATGGTCTTTCTTCTCTAGAAATATTTGTTTAAAAAAATGTTTAGGGACTTTTGTTTCCTTTGTGCACATGTCATGGACCAATAAACTACAAAAAATGTTCCAATCTCTATATGCTTTATCACACATACGAAAATAATTGTGTATTTGATTGGGTTGGTCTCATTTCTAATGAATTAGCTTCTTGTTTAAGCAATTTATCCAATACTAATAGGTTCTTCATGATGGAATATTTTATATGAGATTTAATTTATAACAATGGTTGTAGTGTTTTTTTGTGTAATTATAATTTCAATGCAAATGAAGAACCAATTGAATTTTGGTATCATATATCGTGGAATAATAATGCTTCTTTAAACTTTTGTCTAATCCAAGATGTTTTTGTAAGGAAATTCAATTAAATGATAACTAGACAAGAGCCTCATCGTATATCTGGATAGGCACAATTTTTCTTATGGGACAAAGGTATGCATGAAGAAAGAGAAGTAATACACTAATTCAAGTATATGCATTTCAAGGTAACCCATCGCTATTGTCGAAATTTGTTAAAGATATGTATTTTTTTGCTGAAGTCTATAGGCAATACCTGGACAGGGTACATATATTTCAAAGCAAAAAGATAAAACAACTCATTATTTTTTCGTTTACTATTGGAGAAATCATATTTAAAATTGTGGCTCATGTCATAGAGCTCATAGAGACTTTGAATCCTTTTAACATAACTGAAGCTAAAGAAATTAAAGCCTTTAATGAGTAGGGTCTATTTGGCGCACTCTTGGAAACAATTGGATATGGAAACTTGTTTCCAAAAATTAGAGAGCAGAGCGAAGAGTGTCAGAATGCGTTGATAAAAAACCAATAGCTGATCATACATGCTAATGAAATATTGGAAGAATCAAGTATCAATACTTTTGAAGGTTAATATGTATGTTTCATAAAAAATACCCATGGAAATCAAGGGCTAGTCACAAATGTTGAATAAATCACCGAATAATTAGGTATCAATACTTATATAGAGAAATATATATGTTGGATAAACAAGAATGATGCGAGTGAATTGTTAGGTGAAAACAGGACAAGAGATATTCCAAATATGGAACTGATTCACGAAAAGTTATTAGTTAATGGGAAGCATAAAGATCTTGATTGAAGTTATATTTTATAATAAGTGTATATTGGTAAATCAAACAATTCCATAAGTCATATTAAAACATGAAGTGTTGAAGAGGCTATAAATGTTGAATTTGACAACATTGTGCTACCTGATTAGATTAGTGTTTGTTTTGCAGAAAATTAGGAAACAATGGCATAAATTTCCATGGAATATATTATTTTTTATGATGGTTTTTTCACATTACAAAAGGAAAAATATGAAATCAACAGTAAAACAATGAAGATTGAGAAGGTAAAGCTTCACAGCAATAAGGTTTTAGAGAAAAAAGAAATGCATGTTGATCTCTCTAGAGTTGCAACCATGTCGGTCATGGAGTTGCATCAAGTTACCAGTAACGTGTTTGAAGACTCTCTTATTCAATAGGAAGAAAAACAATTCAGATGAAAAAAAGAATAAAGGACTGAGAAGATGCTTTGAAATTGGGTCCTTTTTTATGACTTTATTAACAACACAGAAAACAACACCAACAATTACTACTTGCGACACACTATATACATTTGCTAAATCTATCAATTTCCTTAATGCGGTGAAAACGTAAATTATAAGAAATATATGCCAATGATTTCAAATCATTAAACATGCATGGAAAGAAGCTTCTAATCTGGAGCATTTAGGACAAATAACTAAATCATTTTTTGAGTGCATTCAACATGATCTCAAAGGAGACATGTATTTCATGAACAATCACTTATTTTATTTAAGCCAGAGACTTGATTTACTTTTTGATGTAGAGAAAAAACAACAAGAATTTACAAATTCTAATCACATGAAGCAACTCAAATTTGCATGGTCTCAGAGGATCAAAATAATCCTAAACATTATTTCAGAATATGAAAACATAGAAAATCAAAGAGTAAATTCATATATGAAATTCGTACATATTCTGCAGAATATAAACAGAGCGTGTATCACATGTAACTCTGGATTCATTTCTAGACAAACATTAACAATTCAATTGTTAAAATAATCAAAGGAAATAAAATTGGATGATATAGTTAATTTTAGTACACATGAAAAGAAGGAATGGCTAATTAGCTTTGTTAGTGTTAATGAACATAACTTTTCTTTAACTGCAGAATTATAAGAAGCCAGGAAAATTGAGAAGCAGATATTAAATCAATGTGTCGAAAGCTGAAGAAGTTGCTTCAAGAAGCCCTTAAAACAATTAACAATTAAACAATTAGGACATATGCTTTTACATACTTCATGTTTTCTTAAATCTTGGAATATTCATTTTTTTTGTTTACTAGTGATTAAATGCTAATATATATATATATATATATATATATATATATATATATATATATATATATATATATATATATATATATATATATATAATATATATATATATATATATATATATATATATATATATATATATATATATATATATATAATATATATTATCTATATATATATATATATTATATAATATATATATATCTATATATATATATATATATATATATTATATATATATATATATATATATATATATGATTCGTCTTCAAGAGTACACTAGGGAGCGAAAGGCTAGTGGGAAAATAAGCGCATGACCAGGGTTCGAGTTTCGGGGGGAGTTCACATCCATGGAGGGATGTGCAGGAGGGGGATCTTCTCCCTCCTACAAGGAGATCGTGGCCAACAGGGGCAAGAAGCCCCTGGAAAAAGTTAGAAAGTTCATGGGAAAGGGAAAGAATAACACAGAAGAGGAGGAAGAAGTAGCTAAAATAAAAGAGAACAGTTGCACTAAAGACAAGGAGGAAAATGACAAAAGGCAGGAAATAAAAGACAAAAAGCAAAAGGGACCTTGTGAACCCAAAGCTGAAGTAATACCCAAAATTGTTTTAAATGATCCTTCTCTATAGGCGCACAGGGAGCACATGCAAGCCTAAGCAATCATCTGCAAATTCATGGGACTATGGCCCACAGACAAATCTCTACAAACATGGATCAAATACCACTGGAAACCTAAAGGGAGCATTGATCTACAACTTGGGTCAAAGGGTTTCTTCACTGTGGTGTTCACAAATATTGAGGATAAAGACAAAGTGTTTGAAGGAGGTGTTAGAGTCGGTCTGGTCAGTCCTCCGTCAGAGATCAAAACTCTTTATGCATTTCATTTTTAGGTGTCCTGCTCCATCCACTCAGCTACATTCCGCTAGGGGCATGCCATAATCTGACGGAAAAGGTCATGCTAGTCACTTCCCCTCATGTCTGGCTCCTGTTGGCTCAGGTCTTTTGTCAATGATCACCAAAGTCCATGACAATCAAGGTTTGGTCCTTTAATGGACAAAAGTCATTTTCAATCATTAGGTCTAGGGATTAATCAATTTGGTCTTCAAACAAAGCCATGCAGGCTAGAGTGAGGCCCTTACACAGTTATGATTCAGATATTTTCATCGCCATGTGGATAGACTTCGACTCTTTTTCAAAACTCTGTTTTGAAGAAAAGTCAAACAGTGTCATTTGTGATAAAATTTTCAAAAAAGTTGTCAGTTGATTTCTTCAGGTGCAGGCATGGTTTCCGTGGCCAAATGTCCTGTCATGCAATCCCTGCAAAGATTGCCGAAAATTTCATCATTTGAGCTAAAATTTCAAAGGGAAAGTGAAAATCAGTGTGCTTTAAAGTCAGTGAAAAAGTGTCAAAACATAACATTAGAAAAATGGGTTTTTGGAGAAAAAAAAATTTAACCCATCACTTCCAAGTCTTTATATACAAGTTTCCACCAAAATGAGAGGCATTGTGCAAATCAAGTTCATTGGGAGACATTTCAAAGTGATTAGGAGTGCATTGTGCACGTTTGGAGTGAGTTGGAGGCAGTTTCCAGGAGCGCGGCACATATACACAGGGGCGCGGCGCACACAGAGCCAACCCTCAGTGTATTTTCTCAACGGGCGCGATGCACACCCAGGGCGCGACGCACATCCACAAAGGGCCAAAACCATGCCAACTTTCCTCAAAATGTTTGTGAAGACCATCAAATTGACAGGTAGGCTCTATGACATGACTTGTTCATCAAAGTTTATAAATGATATGGTGGTTTATGGCTATGTTTGAATGCCACAAAACTCATAAGACCAACCACTCAAAAAACATCAAAAACATGGTTAGGGTAGCATAATTGATGTATTGAGGCCAAGTTTCTTTTTTCCTACCATTTTTTCCCTCTCCTACCATTTTTCCCTATCCTCCCTTTCTCATTTTTCTTATTATCCCTACCCTAAAATACTACCAAACCCTATCCCCTATCCCTCCACTCTTTGGTCAACATAACACCTCAAAACCCTACCTTGTCAAAACCCAAAAAACCCTACCCTGTCAAATACCCAAACCCACTACATATCCCTAAACAAACCTCTCCCCATAACCCCTA
Organism: Pinus taeda; assembly: GCA_000404065.3. Lineage (NCBI taxonomy): Eukaryota > Viridiplantae > Streptophyta > Pinopsida > Pinales > Pinaceae > Pinus > Pinus taeda. The sequence continues at coordinate 57,051 of APFE031519199.1, read as the reverse complement.
TTCCCATCATATTACTCCCTTCCTAATACTCCCTTTTTCATTATTCCCCTTGGTGACAGATATCACAAGAGCACCCAGCTTCACACCATCATCAAAGGGTAGCCTAAGTATAGTACACACAGCAGTCATGTCATCACAACATTCATCAGAGTATGAGATGGAGACACAAAGTGACTCATCATCGAAAGAGCAAGCTCCCAGGAGACATCACAAGAGTGGAAAACATGTTAGGGATGAGCCCACTACCCTCACTGAATTACAAGCATGCCCTATTGCCATGTCATTTTTCCAGCACCTAGCATGTTTTGAATTTTGTCAAAGGGTGGCTAATGTTAGATTTCATCATGAGTTGGTTGGTATTTTTGTGCTTCACCTACATGGAGGTCAGTCTATCTTGGCCGGGGTCACCTTCACATTGACACCCAAAACAATCTCAGTGGCAACAGGCATACCAAATGTTGGAGAACAGTGGCATAAGAAGAAGAAGGGGGATAGGCAACACTATGAGCGGTACATTAAGGCCATATTCTTGAGTCAGCTCACAAGAGTCTTCCCCTTCAGATATTTTAAAGATGAGTATGCTCCACTCATGAAATTGATCATGAAGTACTTCAGCTGTGAGGAGAGGTTCTCTCGACTATATGCCTATCACATCAGGTTGCTCATGCACTTTACCAGGGTGAGGATGATGAACATCCCATTTTTCATGTGTAGGAACATTGAGAGGATGAACACCTTCATGTAGCATAAGACCCCTCAGCAGCAACTTAATAGTGTGTATCACTTTGCTCTTATCCGGATTTTGGTAGATCATCAATTGGGATTGTAGGGAATTTCTTGGGAGGACTTCATCTCCCGTGACCTCTTCAGCACATCACAGGTACTATCAGAGCTAGAGAATGAGATGGGTGGGCCTTCTCATTAGTATGAGCGCCATGAGACCACGACCATGCCAGTATTCGTGACATATCAGAGAGGCAGTAGGAACTTGTCTGCAGCAGCAAAGCAAGTGTTATCTCCACCCGGGGTGGAAGGGGCCTCGCTTCCGGCATCGACTACATAGGTACAGGACAAGGGCAAGAAGCCCATGCATGATGAGGGGACATCAGGTGAATAGGAGGGTGACTTCATCCTTATTCAGGATGATGATGCAGAGGTGGAGAATGCCAGACTTAGGATGACCATTCAAGAGCAGAACACGGAGATCCAAGACTTGTCACTCAATGTGGAGAGGTCCAAATGGATCATCAAGTATCTAGAGTAGAGGAACAAGCATCTTGAGGACCAGCATGAGATCATGGAGCTACAAAGCATCCGTGAGAATCGACAAGCTGCCCAGCAAAGGAGGATCGAGCTCACTACCTTGGAGCAAGAGATAAACAATGACCGTGAGTCCTGGTTAGAGTGGATCAACATCCACCTCAGGAGACTACTGGAGAAGGCTGACAGAGACAAAACCATACTGAGGAGGATGGTTTATCATTACAGGGCACGAAACATGAGTGCAAAGGCTTGGATAAGGAGCTTGAAGGCAAAATTGAGCAAAGCAACAAAAGAGGCAAAAGAGGCAAAAGAGCAAGATCAACTTCGAATCTTGGCTGAAGTTTCTGTGGCCCAGCATAGTGCCTCTTAGAGAACCTCCAACCCAAATTTCAAGAAATTTGTGGTAATTTTGGTCACATGGAAAGTTTTTGGTCAAAACACAGGTTTTTTCTCCCTATGCGCGGCGTGTAGGATTGGGAGCTCCAAATGACAAATGGCTTGCATTTTTGGATTTAGCATGAAAAACCATGACTAATCGTGCTTGGGAAAGAAATTTGGGCATGATTTGAGTCTCCAGGAGGCCAAAAACACCCAAACAATGGCCTCTCTGCCCCTATTTTGTCACACAGGAAGCAATCTTGGGAGAATGAAGTTTTGGAGGGGCAACTGAGCACCAAATCCAAAAATTCCACTTGGGTTGGAAAGTAGACTAGACAAGCTTTCCAACAAGAACACTTGGGAACATTTTGGACTCCTGAAAGTGCCTCAAAATAGGCTCCAAAGTAGCACGGTGCATATAGGAAATAAGGCCCAATTTAACTCTGTTTCGTGAAATTTCGATTCGCGACTTCTCCAAAGTGGGCCCGCTCATCTACACTTCACTTTTTCGGAATATAAGGCAGCATTTAAAGTATTTTCACTCCATATTGGCTTCTATCCAAGTGGCAAAGGAAGGCAAACAGTCACCCAAGTCATTTTTCATGTTTGTAACGCTGCACCTGTAGCTAATGGTTGGCTTTCCACCTCCATTTTGTAATGATTCGAGTAAATCCCCAACCCTTGGGCGTTCTATCTCTTCATGGCACATTCTATATATTGTATGCAAACTATTTGCAAAGGGTTGGCTGGCTTGTAACTTCTGGGATACTGTGGGAAAGAAACTTTGTTTCTTCATTGTATATTTTTACAGAGGATTAATGAAAGGCAGTGGCTATGTTTCATGAGATTCTTATGGTTGTGAGTGTAGAAAATGTGTCTCTTATGTTTCATATGTATTTAGTTATGTTTCATAATTCATTTCATATTCATTTCCAGTGAAATTTTCTAAGTTAGATAAGGTAGAATTCAATTTTATTGCTCTGCCTGTGGGAAAGTTTCACGCTGTGTGTTTTTGTTCTATTGAAAAGGATTCATGTACTTATGCCCTTTTCACCCTCCTAAGAAATCTCTCCATTCCATGTTATTTCAAACTAAGTTGCTATACTTTCCGCCTATCTTGCCTCACGAAGTAATCTGTGCCTTTGTATTAAATTGTCTGCTCATTGTTGTCCGTTGGTCCCATACCATCCCAGAAACTCAGTCATTCATAAAAAATTGTTTCTTGTATCCATAATTACTTACTAGACTAAGATCACTATTTCACTATAAGTCATCTCAGACCATTTCATCTACTTATTCACTAAGCGTGACTCGGAGAGAGCCCTCTCTTGTTCTGGTAGGGCTAGCTACCAGACTGAGCATGGTTTGTGGTTACCCTGAATTTCGCCTTCCTTTAGCCTAAGGCAAATTTAGGTGCTAACATAGTGGTGACTTCACTGGGGAGGAAATAAAATCCCCTTACTTCTTAATAATTCTAAGCTTCCGAATGATAAGTTTAGGATTGGATAGGCTGAGCAAAGTTGGTTGTGTCCTTGATTTTTCTCGATAGCACACTGGCGTCTAGAAGATATACTAGAGCTAATCCAGATCCAGACCCTCCACACATCTACGAAAATCCCAATTTTATTTCAAGAATTTGTCGTCAAGAAAGCTCTATATCGCCCATGTTCAAATCCCATTCATGCCCAGACATTTTTGAGTATCTCGAAGAGCTAGAGTTTGATGAGCAGTTTGAATTATTGTTGTTCGAAACCAAATCCAAAAGGGTGGTTGACTCTACTGTCCACAATCCACAGTTCCTTGTAGACTTGGATATGGAAAGGGTGAACCGTTCGATTGATAACTACATTATAGCTCAGCTTCAAACTCCAATTGCTAGTCCCTTACAAACTGTGCACACTCCAACACCTCCAAGGACAAATCCACCGAGAGTGATGGCTGCCTGTTTTGCACCTCTTGTTCTGCCTCAAATTTTAGATGATATGCCTGCAGATTATCAAAGCAAAATCTCGTTTTTTTATGGCACTCCTAATGGCATTACTGCACAGCAACATGTGGATAAAATGCCAGACTTCTATGAACTTCATGAGATCGATGCAGAGAATGTGGCAATGAGACTCTTTTTACAGACATTTGTAGGTGAAGTGAGGAAATGGTTCAGAGGTTTGTCGGTTGCACGTATCGCTACCTTGGCTGACCTACAAAGACAATCTTTAAACCGTTGGGAAGTGAAAAGGAATCCTCTTCAAATTCTAGCCGAATATGAACAAATCAAAAGAAAATTTGCTGACCAAGAGAGCTAGAGCAAAGGCAGAGAAGAAGGCCACCGTAAAGGAAGAATCTTCCTCGGTAGATCAGCTACTTCGGAAGGTAGAGCAGATGCTTGAAAGGGTGAAACTTGACAAACCTGAGCCACAAGTTAGAAATCCTAATTTTCGTGGTCAGCAACAACCATAATATAGAATAAGACAGAGAGATCAGAGAGCCCAAGAGCAGACTGCACAACAGCCAGTACAGACACCTTTGTAGCAAAATTTTGTGCATGGACCGGAATCAAATGAGGACGAGAATGTAATAGTTGAAGAAAACCACCTCTTTACTCCTGATGATTTGCCTATTTATCTCACTAAGGATGAGGAGTATTCAGAAAGTTCAGTTGTACACAAAGATGTAGATTTCATTCTAGCAAGCGACACCGTCTTGGACGAAGAATCAGATGAGTACCAAAGAGGCCGTATGAATGCTTTGTCTGCCCAATAGCATTGATATTCACTTAGGAATAGAGATGTGCCGGTCAAACCAATTCAGAAAAAGAAGGATGTTGAGGCATCAAAGAATGATTCATCAGTTGCACAAAGGAAAGGAAAGGAGACAGTTGATCCGGATAGCAGCGAATCACCATCAGCAAGTCGCATCGAAAGAAAAGGAAAGGAAAGAAATCCTAGTCAAAGAGGTAGAAAAGATTCCCGCTTTTAATTTAGAGAATGAGATTTCTAAATTAAAGGTATCCATCCCCTTGACTGAAATAATGAAGAACAGCAATTATAGAGGACAAGTATCTAAAATGTTGAATTTGGACCCAATGTTCGACATGGTGAATGTCGAAGATGATCAACCTGAAATGATTTTTGGGCCAGCATCGAATGGTGAGTCTCCTAATAGTGATGTGCCACATTTTTATATCAGTTTAAGATTGCATGATTTTGTGTTACATAACGCCATGTTCGATTCTGGAGCTTCTCACAATCTCATGCCCAAGGTTATCATGGATAATCTTAGTCTGGACATCACCCGACAATACCATGATCTCTATTCATTTGATTCCAGCAGAGTAAGATGTATAGGACTCATCAAAGACTTGGTTGTGAGTCTGGATCAGCTCTCAATGAAGAATGTTTTGATGGATGTTGTTGTAGCAGATATTCCTCCAAGGTTTGGCATGCTTCTTTCCAGGTATTGGGTAGCGAAATTGAAAGGGACACTACAACTAGATTTCTCCTATGCAACGATTCTGGTGTTTGGACAAATGAGGAAATTGCATCGGGAACAAAAAATGAAATACATGATCACAAGCAAGGAGAAACCAATAAATCATCCAATTAATTATGTACATACAGATTTAGAGTCTTTTGTTTTGTATTCAAATAGTTTCAATGATATAGATAGTCAGT
>APFE031519199.1:32336-47762 GCA_000404065.3 Pinus taeda | reverse complement strand
CAGTTTGATGTCTTCATTTGCAGATGTGTTTGCTTGGGACTATTCTGACTTAAAGACATATGATACCAACATAATTCAACACACTATACCCATCAAGCCCAATCAAAAACCATTCAGACAGAAGTTGAGAAGGCTAAATCCAAAGTTGTTGCCATCTATTGAAAAGGAGACCAACAGGTTGTACAAATCAGGGATCATTGTACCCATCAGATTTTCAGATTGGATCTCTAACTTGACGCCCGTATGAAATAAGACAGGTGAGATTCACTTATGCATTGATTTTAGAAATCTCAATAAAGTTTCATTGAAAGAAAACTATCCACTGCCCAAAATCGACCATATACTTTAGTGAGTAGTGGGAGCATCTCGCATGTCACTACATGATGGTTATTCCACTCCATGGGGAACCTTTCCTTACGCTAAAATGCCTTTCGGTTTGAAGAATGTAGGTGCCACATTTCAGCGGGCAATGGACTTGGCTTTTGCAAATGAGAAGTATGTATTTTTGGTGGTGTACCTAGATGATTTGATGGTGTTTTCCAAATCTGATGAAGAGCACATGTACCATCTTAAAACTGTCTTCCAAAAGTGCAGAAAATATGGCTTGTCACTGAATCTGAAGAGGAGCTTGTTCACCATGAAGGAAGGCAAACTACTCGGGCACATTATCTCAAAATATGGCATTCGCATTGATCCAACACGTGTGCAAGCAATTCAACAAATCGATCTGCCCTGGAATAAAAAAGAGATACAATCGTTCAATGGTAAGATAATTTTCTACGCCGCTTTGTACCTAATCTTGCTGAGCACCTAAGAGAGATGACAAACATGCTTAAGAAGGACAGCCAAGTGACATGGACGGAGGAGGCTGTAAAATCTTTCAATTTGGTCAAATTGGCTCTTTCCTCAACTCCAGTTCTAGTAAGCCCGGACTACACTCAAGATTTCATATTATTTCCATTTGCTTCAGAGCATACTATGGAAGTGGTGTTATTGCAGAAAAAAAATGATCATGAAAGACCCATTGCATTCTTCAACAAAGCTATACGAGATGCAGCCTTAAAATACAAAATCATTGAAAAGCAAGTCGTTGCACTTGTGAAGGCATTGAAAGATTTCCGGGTATATATTCTACATTCTCATATTTTGGCCTATGTTCCTAATGCTGCTATCAAAGATGTTTTAGTGCAGACCGACCCGGAAGGAAGATGAGGCAAGTGGATTGCAGCCTTGTTGGAATATGATGTGGAAATAAAGCCCACAAAGCTGGTTAAAGGACAGGGATTGGCGAAGTTAATGGCCGAACCAAACTTGCATGCCTTGGACATAAATATGATCACTGCTATGTCCGATGAGAATGAGGAAGGATTGTCAATTCAGGTATCTAAAATGTTTGCTATTTCTCCCTGGTATTTAGATATCATATATGTGCTTAAAAATTTGTTACCACCGCCTAGCATGACTAGAAACAAAGTGAGAACATTCAAGTTGAAGGCTGCCAAGTTTTGCATTCTAAATTCTGCACTGTATTGGAAAGATCCCGGTGGCATTTTGTTAAATTGTTTGGTGGAAAAGGAAGCAAAGAAGGTCATGGAGGATTGCCATCAAGGAGACTGTGGTGGTCACCTTTTTTGGAAATCAACAGCAAATAAAATTTTGAGAGCAAGGTACTATTGGCCGACATTGTTTGCTGATGTATATAAGACGGTCAAGCACTGTCATAAGTGTCAGATTTTTGAAGGAAAGCGGAAGTTACAACCTTTACCACTTAAGCCTATAGAGGTTAGTGCTCCTTTCTAGCAATGGGGATTGGATTTCATTGGTGAAATTCATCCCGCTTCTTCTGGTCAGCATAGATGGATCCTCACAGCGACAGATTATTTCACAAAATGGATCGAGGCAATTCCCACCAGACAAGCTACTGATGTAGTAATAATTTCATTCCTTGAAAATAACATATTGTCTCGCTTTGGTTGCCCCAATAAATTAATCACTGATAACACAGCAGCTTTCAAATCAAAAAGGATGGTAGAGTTTTGTCATAAATATCACATCATTTTGGGTCACTCAATTGCCTATCATCCGCAAGGCAATGGATTGGCAGAGTCCTCGAACAAGTCATTGGTCAACATCATCAAGAAGATGCTGGAAATAAACAAGAAGAGTTGGAACAAGAGTTTTTTCAATGCACTTTGGGCAGATCGGGTCAGTCAAAAGAAATCCATAGGTTCATCACCTTTCGAGCTTGTTTATGGAGTTGATACAGTATTTCTTACCTCTCTCACTACCCCGATAGTCAAACTTCTTCAAAAGGCCGGCAGTGAAGAAGATCCCATGCAGAGAAGGTTGAATCAAATGGTCCACTTGCAGCAGACTAGAGAAGAAGTTTTCAAGAACACATCTAAGTTGCAAGAGAAAATCAAGAAAATTTATGACAGAAAGGCAAAGGTGGACAAATTTCAGGTGGATGATGTGGTGCTGAAGTGGGATGCAAGGAATGAGGAAAAAGGCAAGCACAGTAAGTTCGAGAATCTTTGGAAAGGTCCTTTCAAGGTTGCAGCATATCAGGGTCAGAATGCCTTTCTTCTGAAGGAAATGAACGGGGAAGATTGTCCAGGAGGGCTGATCAATGGTCGGCTGCTCAAACAGTACCATTTCTGAGTTATTAACGTTGCTTCCACTATCATTGTAAATACCATTTTATTTAAGCTTTGTTAGAGTTTGTCCAGTTAGTCTTCAAGTCATTTCAATGTCAAATTTAAGTCAGTTTTTTGGTCATTTCAGTTTCATAAATGAGTCAGAGTCTTGTGTTATTTGTCGAAATAATGACTCCATAGCCCAATGGACGAAGGCACTGTCTAGCTCTTCTAGAGATCTGTTGTTCTTGGCACCTCCAAGGAGCTACCATCCCCCATTGGAGCCAATGTTAGAGTCGGTCTGGTTAGTCCTCCGTCAGAAATCAAAACTCTTTATGCATTTCATTTTTAGGTGTCCCGCTCCATCCACTCAGCTGCATTCTGCTAGGGGCATGCCATAATCTAATGGAAAAGGTCATGCTAGTCACTTCCCCTCATGTCTGGCTCCTGCTGGCTCAAGTCTTTTGTCAATGGTCACCAAAGTCCATGATAGTCAAGGTCTGGTCCTTTAATGGAAAAAAGTCATTTTCGATCATTAGGTCTAGGGATTAATCAATTTGGTCTTCAAACAAAGACATGCAGGCCAGAGTGAGGCCCTTACATAGTTATGATTTAGAGAGTTTCATCACCATGTGGATAGACTTCGACTCTTCTTCAAAACTCTGTTTTGAAGAAAAGTCAAACAGTGTCATTTGTGATAAAATTTTCAAAAAAGTTGTCAGCTGATTTCTTCAGGTGCAGGCATGGTTTCCATGGCCAAATGTCCTATTGTGCGATCCCTGCAAAGAGTGCCGAAAATTTCATCATTTGAGCTAAAATTTCAAAGGGAAAGTGAAAATCAGTGTGCTTTAAAGTCAGTGAAAAAGTGTCAAAACATAACATTAGAAAAATGGGTTTTTGGAGAAGCAAAAATTTAACCCATCACTTCCAAGTCTTTATATACAAGTTTCCACAAAAATCAGAGGCATTGTGCAAATGAAGTTCATTGGCAGACATTGCAAAGTGATTAGGAGTGCATCGTGCGCGTTTTGAGTGAGTTGGAGGCAGTTTCCAGGAGCGCAGTGCATATACACAGGGGCGCGGCGCACACAGAGCCAACCCTCAGTGTATTTTCTCAACGAGCGCAACACACACCTAGGGCATGGCGCACACCCACAAAGGGCCAAAACCGTGCCAAATTTCCTCAAATATTTTGTGAAGCCCATCAAATTGACAGGTAGGCTCTATGACATGACTTGTTCATCAAAGTTTATAAATGATATGGTGGTTTATGGCTATGTTTGAACGCCACAAAACTCATAAGACCAACCACTCAAAAAACATCAAAAACATGGTGGCTAGGGTTGCATAATTGATGTATTGAGGCCAATGTTCTATTTTCCTACCATTTTTTCCCTCTCCTGCCATTTTTCCCTATCCTCCCTATCTCATTTTTCCTATTATCCCTACCCTAAAATACTACCAAACCCTATCCCCTATCCCTCCACTCTTTGGTCAACATAACACCTCAAAACCCTACCTTGTCAAAACCCCAAAAACCCTACCCTATCAAATACCCAAACCCCCTACATATCCTTAAACAAACTTCTCCCCATAACCCCTATTCCCATCATATTACTCCCTTCCTAATACTCCCTTTATCATTGTTCCCCTTGGTGACAGATATCACAAGAGAACCCAGCTTCGCACCATCATCAAAGGGTAGCCTAAGTATAGTACACACAACAGTCATGGCATCACAACATTCATCAGAGTATGAGATGGAGACACAAAGTGACTCATCATCGGAAGAGCAGGCTCCCAGGAGACATCACAAGAGTGGAAAACATGTTAGGGATGAGCCCACTACCCTCACTGAATTACAAGCATGCCCTCTTTCCATGTCATGCTTCCAGCACCTAGCATGTTTTGAATTTTGTCAAAGGGTGGCTAACGTTAGATTTCATCATGAGTTGGCTCGTATTTTTGTGCTTCACCTACATGGAGGTCAGTCTATCTTGGCTGGGGTCACCTTCACATTGACACCAGAAACTATCTCAGTGGAAATAGGCATACCAAATGTTGGAGAACAGTGGCATAAGAAGAAGAAGGTGGATAGGAAACGCTATGAGCCTTACATTAAGGCCATATTCTTGAGTCAACTCACAAGAGTCTTCCCCTTCAGATATTTTAAAGATGAGTATGCTCCACTCATGAAATTGATCATGAAGTACTTCAGCTGTGAGGGGAGGTTCTCTCGACTATATGCCTATCACATTAGGTTGCTCATGCACTTTACCAGGGTGAGGATGATGAACCTCCCATTTTTCATATGCAGGAACATAGAGAGGATGAACACCTTCATGCAACATAAGACCCTTCAGCAGCAGCTTAACAGTGTGTATCACTTTGCTCTTATCTAGATTTTGGTAGATCATCAGTTGGGATTGCAGGGCACTGCTTGGGAGGACTTCATCTCCCGTGACCTCTTTAGCACATCACAGGTACTATCAGAGCTAGAGCATGAGATGGGTGGGCCTTCTCATCGGTATGAGTGCCATGAGACCACGACTATGCCAGTATTCGTGACATATCAGAGAGGCAGTAGGCACTTGTTTGCAGCAACAAAGTGAGTGTTATCTCCACCCAGGGTGGATGGGGCCTCGCTTTCAGCATCAACTACATAGGTACAGGACAAGAGGAAGAAGCCCATGCATGATGAGGGGCCATCAGGTGAACAAGAGGGCGACTTCATCCTTGTTCAGGATGATGATGCAGAGGTGGAGAATGCCAGACTTAGGATGACCATTCAAGAGCAGAACACGGAGATCCAAGACTTGTCACTCAATGTGGAGAGGGCCAAATGGATCATCAAGCATCTAGAGTAGAGGAACAAGCAGCTTGAGGACCAGAATGAGATCATGGAGTTGCAAAGCATTCGTGAGAATCGACAACCTGCCCAACAAAGGAGGATCAAGCTCACTACCTTGGAGCAAGAGATAAACAATGACTGTGAGTCCTGGTTAGAGTGGATAAACATCCACCTCTAGAGACTGCTAGAGAAGGATGACAGAGACAAAACCATACTGAGGAGGATGGTTTATCATTACAGGGCATGGAACATGAGTGCAAAGATCCGGATAAGGAGCTTGAAGGCAAAATTGAGCAAAGCAGAAAAAGAGGCAAAAGAGGAAAAAGAGAAAGATTGGCTTCGAATCTTGGCTGAAGCTTCTGTGGCTCAGCATAGTGCCTCTTAGACAACCTCCAGCCCAAATTGCAAGAAATTTGGGGCAATTTTGGTCACATGGAAATTTTTTGGTCAAAACACAGGTTTTTTCTCCCTATGCGTTGTGCCACCGGCGAGGTGCATAGGATTGGGAGCTCCAAATGAAAAATTCCTTGCATTTTTGGATTCATCATGAAAAATCATGACTACTCATGCATGGGAAAGAAATTTGGGCATGATTTGAGTCTCCAGGAGGCAAAAAACACCCAAAAAATGGCCTCTCTGCCCCTATTTTGACACACAGGAAACAGTCTTGTGAGAATGAAGTTTTGGAGGGGTAAATGAGTAACAAATCGAAAAATTCCACTTGGGTTGGAAAGTAGACAGGACAGGATTTCCAACAAGCACATTTGGTCACATTTTGGACTCCTACAAGTTCCTTAAAACAGGCTCCAAAGTGGCGCGATGCATATAGGAAAAAAGGCCCAATTTACCTCTGTTTTGCGAAATTTTGATTCGCGACTTCTCCAAAGTGGGCCCGCTCATCTAAACTTCAATTTTTCAACACATAAGGTGGCATTTAAATTATTTTCACTCCAGATTGGCTTCTATCCAAGTGGCAAAGGAAGGCAAATAGTCACGCAAGCCATTTGTCATGTTTGTAACACATCACCTGTAGCTAATGGTTGGCTTTCCACCTCCATTTTGTAATGATTTGAGTAACTCCCCAACCCTTGGACGCTCTATCTCTTCATGACACATACTATATATTGTATGCAAACTATTTGCAAAGGGTTGGTTGGCTTGTAACTTCTGGGATACTGTGGGAAAGGAACTCTATTTCTTCATTGTATATTTTTATAGAGGATTAATGAAAAGCAACAGCTCTGTTTCATGAGATTCTTGTGGTTGTGAGTGTAGGAAATGTGTCTCTTATGTTTCATATGTATTTCATTATGTTTCATAATTCATTTCATATTCATTTCCAGTGAAATTTTCTAAGTTAGATAAGGTAGAATTCAATTTTATTGCTCTGCCTGTGGGAAAATTTCATGTTCAGTGTTCTTTCTTCCGTTGAAAAGGATTCATGTACTAATTCCCTTTTCACTCTCCTAAGCAATCTCTCCATTTTGCGTTGTTTCAAACTAAATTGCTAGACTCTCCGCCTGTCTTTCCTCACGAAGTAATCTGTGCCTTTGTATTAAATTCTCTGTTCATTGCGGTCCATTAGTCCCATACCATCCCAGAAACACAGTCATTCATAAAAAATCACTTCTTGTATCCATATTTACTTACTAGCCTAAGATCAATATTTCACTGTAAGTCATCTTAGACCATTTCGTTTACTTATTCACTGAGCGTGACACGGACAGAGCCCTCTCCTATTTTGGTAGGGCTAGCTACCAGATTGAGCATGGTTTGTGGTGACCCTGAATTTTTCCTTCCTTCAGCCTAAGGAAGATTTGGGTGCTAACCGGTGGGCCCTACTTCTATGTAGCAGTACGCCTCTATATAAGGCCTTGGAAGATGAACTTTGTCTTGGAATGAGAAACGTTCACTTCTTTCCTAGTCTGGGTAAGACTCTATTCTCTACCTCTTGATTACTGGCAACCTGAATCGTTAGCTACCATAGGAAACAAAATAGATAAGTTTGTCAAAGCTTCAGAAGCTACTAGAAGGGGAAGATACACTTCCTTTGCCAAGATATGTGTTGAGATGGATCTATCATGAGCTCTTCCGGATGAGGTGATTTTGGAAGTTTTTGATGAAGAATGGGTTCAAACGGTGGACTATGAGCATATTCTGTTTATATGTCATAAATGCCATGAACATGGGCATCTTCTCCGAGATTGCCCTCTAGGAAAAGCATAGAATAAAAGCAAAACTAATACAATGAAAGTTCTGGATAGCTTTCACAAGGTAGTCCATAAAGGAAAGAGTGGCAAGAGAGGGCAAAGAATACAGCAAAATGAAGGACCACAGGTTAGGCGAAACCAGTTACAAGTTTTGGAAGAGGATGATTATAAAACAACAGAAAATCAAGCAAATGAAGGTAGTATAGGAGAGAAGGAAAAAGAAGGAAATTGTGAAAAAACATAGGAAAATGACAAGCAGATAGAGAAAATATTGAGTGACACAGAACCAGAGATGGACCAGGAAATGGCCCAAAGTGAGATGGAACTAGAGGAAACTGAGCTACAGGAGATACCGGAAAGAGAGCACCTAGATTTAGAAGGATTCTTAATTTAGGGTACTTTTGGTGGGGTAGATTTGTTACCCCAAGAGAAGCTCAATAGAATACAACAATTATATTTATGGAAAACTCAGGAAAATAGTACAGAAGGAGCCAAAAACATAAGCAGGTCGAGTAGCAAAGGTGTGAAAATAATAAAATATACTCTGTGTTTAGCACCCAGAAACCCAAGGAAAAAGCGAGGTAGAAAAAAGTAGAATGAGATATTGATGGAGTGTGGAAAGCTCATGATAGACTTAGGTAAGATGAAATATATCACCAGGTACTCCTTCACAAACATTTGATAATGAAGTTTATTTCTTGGAATATTGGAGGACTAGGAAGTAAAAGAAAACATAGATTGCTCAGCAGTAGAATGAAACATGCTGCTTCGCATATAATTTTTATCCAAGAAACGAAATGTTCCATTCAAAAGTTAAGGAAACTTCATAACAAATGACTAAATAAGTTTGAATATCTAGAAGTCAAAGTAGATAATACAACAGGAGGTATTCTCACTCTTTGGAACCCTCAAAATATTGATATAATTGATCCAGAGGCTACTAGGAATTTTTTATCCGTAGTGATTCGGCCTATAGGGGACAAGAGTACCTATCTAGTAATGAATGTGTATGGCCCTCAAAGGATAGAGGAGAAACTCACATTGATAGATTCCCTTAGGTATCTCAGGGAGAGATAGGCAGGAATACCCTGGATCTTGGGAGAAGATTTCAATATGATAAAATATCTTTCTGAAAAAAAAAGGTGGAACCAGAGCACTAAGTAAAGATTCTTTATCATTTCAAATCTTTACAGACAATATTAAATTAGTGGATGTGGAAACAAACAATGGCCTCTTCACTTAGAATAACAAGAGAGGAGGGGAGTTTCAAGTTGCATCCAAGTTGGACAGGTTCATTATCTCTGAGGATATGATGCTATTAGATAAGGAAATAATTGCAAGTGGTCTTCCTGTTGGAGGCTCAGATCACTGGCCAATTCAAATGGAGATCCAGGGTATAGGTACCCTCCGGAAGAGGCCTTTCATATTTGAGAATATTTGGCTTTCACACCCAGATTTCATCAGTAATATTGAAAAATGGTGGGTAGAATATCTTCAGATCTAGGGAAACAGAATGTTCTTGCTTCATAAAAGATTAAAGCACGTAAAAATGATGCTTAAAGAATGGAATAAGAAATATTTTGGCAATATTTTTGCAGAAAAGACATCAATTGAAAACAAAATGCAGAAACTCAACCAGGCTATGAGTACAGAAGGTTTTGATCAGGACAAAAATAATCTAATGGAGAAACATCATCAAGATTGCGAAAACTTGTTTAAAAAAGAGGAGATATTCTGGAGACAAAAATCCAGAGTTCAATGGCTAAAAGAAGGAGAGCGAAACACAATATTTTTCCATAGAGCCACCATGGTGAATAGACCACACAACAGAATTGCCTTAATAAAAGAGGAGGATGGACAGCTGCTACAATCCTAGGAAGATGTAGAAGCAGTGTTTGTTCAACACTTCTGAGAGATAGCCCAGGAAAGTAATCCAAAAAGAGAACATCACATCAAGGACTTAATAAAGAATATACCTAAGCTGGTGTCCAGAGAGGAAAACTACAACCTCAATAGACCAGTTACTAATGAAGAGGTCAATGAAGTTATCAAAGACATGCAGAATAGCAAAGCACCTGACCTGGATGGCTTCAATGTAGATTTCTTTAAATCTTGCTGGAATATTGTAAAAGAAGATATTTTGAATGTTTTGGAAGACTCCAGGATCAACAAAACAATCTTCAGAGCTCTGAACACCTCCTTCATTTCCCTGATCCCTAAACAGGAAAATGCTAAAACTCCAGACAAATATAGACCAATTGCTCTGTGCAATGTGGTTTACAAGATAATATCCAAGGTGGTGGCCAACAGAATTAAACCTTTGCTTCCTTCTCTGATTTTGAGGGAGAAATTAGGATATGTTGAAGGCAGACAAATTCTGGACAACATTATTCAAGTTCATGAGGTGGTCCACTCATTAAATAGCACAAGGAGAGTTGGGATGATCATGAAACTAGATATAGCAAAATCTTATGACAAAGTGAACTGGACCTATATCAGGAAGGTGCTAATGGCATTTGATTTTGATCACAACTGGGTGAGATGGGTCATGGCCTTCGTTACCTTTTCCAGCTTTTCTATTTTATTCAATGGCTCTCCTTTTGAGATTTTTCTTCCTTCAATAGGTCTGAGGCAGGGGGATTTGCTTTCCCCCTTCCTATTCATACTTATGATGGAACGTCTTGGCTGATCTATCAAGCATGCCAGAGTTATGGGAAAAATTCAAGGTATTCCTCTAAAGGAGAATGGTCAGGCTTTAACACATCAATAATTTGTGGATGCTACTATGTTACAAGGTGTCCCCACAATCAAAGATTATCGAGCATACAAACAAATTCTGAGTGATTTTTCCATGGCTTCAGGTATTGAAGTTAATCTCTCCAAATCCAAATTTTTTTTCTTTAATACTCACATTGCCATTCAGAGGAATATCTCCAGAATTCTTGGCTTTCAGAGGGATTCCCTCCCTTCAAAGTATTTGGGAGTTCCTCTCATGGTGAAACCCTTGCAAAAGAGCATTTGGGAACTGCTGATTAACAAAATGCAGGATAAGGTCAATAATTGGACGATTAGATCCTTAAATCTGGCAGGTAGACTCGTGCTGACAAAGGCAGTGCTCCAATCAATTCCAATTTTCATGCTATCAGTTCTACTAGCACCTAAAGGAGTTTTGCAGCAATTCAGAAACATCCAAAGAAATTTTCTCTGGGGTAGGGAGGAAGCTAGAAAGAATTGGGCCTTGGTCTCTTGGGAAAAGGTTTGTAAACCCAAGAATCATTGGGTCCTTGGCTTAGATGACCAGGAGATCCTAAGTAAAGTTCTAGGGGCTAAACTTTGGTGGAGGTGGGTTAAAAATCCCAAGGCCCAATAGGCCAGCATATGGAAAGAAAAATATGCTAGCTCCTGGAATCACACTGAACTCATAAGGATGTCTAGAAACATAAAAGGCTCAGCCATCTGGAATAAATCTTGGGAAAACAAAGGTTTAGTTCAAAGAAATAGCTTCTGGGAAATCAAAGATGGTGACCTTTCTCTTTCTTGGGAGGACAAATGGCAACAAGAACCAAAACTATGAACAAAGGATTTTTGGAACCTTAAACATGAGACTAACACCCAAGGTCTTACTAGAGTGAAAGATTTTTGGGATGATACCTACGAGAATGGAAAATGGAGGATATGGAAGGGTATAGACTATAGGAATGATGGAATGCTGAATACAAAAGCAGAGACTCTTGGAAAAATGCTGGAACAAAGGATGATCTTGGTGACTGAAGGGCAGGACCAACTCAGATGGGGAAACAACACTAAAGGAATCTTTAATATCAAGGAAGCAAAAAGTGTTCTCCTTGAGTTGAATTCCCAGGCTCCGAACAGAATCTAGCTAAACCTTTGGAGACATCAAGGGTGGATGAAAATCAAACTCTTCATGTGGTTGGTTCTTCAAAGGAAAATCTTGACTTGGGACAACATTAGAAAGAGGCATACTTGGACCTTCCGTATGCCAGCCCTGTGAAGTCCAAGAGGAAACTATGGAACATCTTCTCAACAGCTCTAATTTCACTTCCAGACTATGGGAGGCTTTTGCCAATATCTTTCAATAGTATGACAAGGACAAGGAGAGCATTACTAACACCCTCAACAGATGGAGGAAATTTTTTTCGGATAACGAGTTCTCAACCTTGCTTGGACCCTCTTGCCAAGTTTCATTATTTGGAACATATGGAAGGAAAGGAACAAGAGAATCTTAAAAATGAAAAGAAACTGGCTCCTCACCTATTTGATCAGATATTAAAATAGATCAAGGAGATGGTAGGCTCAATAGTCAGAAATCTCCCCAAAAATCCTCCCATGGGAGTAGACTTGAGAACTCTTAGGCTGTTAGGATTGCTGGGGATAATCCCCCTGAGTCAAAACAAAATCGCAAGTAATAGGGAGTTTGAAAAAGATTACTTGCAACCTCCTCCACGAGGTTTTTTGAAGTACAATATAGATGGAGCCTCTAAAGGAAACCCCAGAACAACTAGCTTTGGAGGAGTTCTTCGGGATGAAGCAGGTAACATCCTCTCTCTCTTCTTTTATCAATTAGGAAGAGCCTCCAACAACATGGCAAAATTAATGGCCATGGAGAAATGCTTAGATTTGTTCAAGCAAGAAAACCACCACAACGTCATCAATGAAGCTGACTCTAAGTTAGTTATTAACTCGGTTAAAAAAATCAACTATGGTCAGAGCTGGAGAAATTCTCCTAGCACTGGAAGTTAATCAAGGTTTTTCAGCTTATTCAAGGTCACCTTCAGGGGCTTTTCTCAGTCAGGTTCAATCATGTGCACAGAAAGGCTAAAAAACTAGTGGATTTCCTAGCCAACCAAGGAGTTAGTAGCAAGGAAGGCAAGGTTGTGACAGGGTGGCAAGCAATGCGTAATGACAATCTGAAAACTCTTTTTCACAATCTCGCAGAAGAGGACAAAAAAATATTTCGGGATGAAACTGAAAAGAAAAGGTCGCAATGAGTCATTCTCAACGGGTTCCCCTCATTCTGATCATTCAAACACTTCAATCTTGTTCAGAAGGGGTGGAAAGGCGGGCTCAACATCCCAGAGGTTATGAAAGGTGATTGGGGTAGCATGGTAGCTTCTTTTCCCACAGTTTAATCTTTCGATGGGAAAAACTGCTTCCTGAGTGGTTTCCTTCAGATTGCACCACTTTCAAGCGTAAGGTGGTTTTTGCATTTCGGAAGCGATACCATGCACCTTTCGACACATGGAGGAGGGGGTGGGGTGTAAACCACCCTCATCGCATAGTAAAGCTTGGGCATTTCTGTGGTGCAATATCGTTCTAGTCCGTTGGATGCAGAGATGCTTTTCAACGGTCAGATTTCATCGTGCTGATTGGTTGGGGCAGAACGCTAATGTTTAGTTTTGGCAGCTTGAATTTGTGGCTTTTGGGGCCAAGTGATGTGTTTAAGACTGTCAGATGTAGAAATAAAGTTCAACGTCCCGGATTGTCTGTGCAGTTGAGTGGGGCCAAGAAAATTATTTTCTCATCTGTGGTAGGGCCCAGTAGTGACTAGATTGTCAGGGTTTCTCAATTGGTTTAGGGGGTCTTAGTTTCTGGTTGGGGGCCTTGCCTCTGGCGGTGAGCGGCCTTGTTTTTGGTCCACTTTGTCTGGTGGACTTCTGTAATTTTTGTAATTTATTTTTCGATTAATAGATTGGGAAGGTAATTAGAAGTGAAACTCTAAAGACATTTATAATCTATAAATGACCTATAACTAGCAAATGCACTAAATATTGCAAAGGAAATGTCATAAGTGGATAGCATATGGAAGAAGAACATTGATGAAGATAGACGCAATATATTATAGGTTGAGTGAAAGAGAAATATCAATGTTGTTGTTGTTTGGTGTTTAAATATCTAAATGATATTTAAACTTCTGTGCAAATGTAACACGAATCTCCGGAAACCAACATGCAGTTTGGAATTTCACAAGGCCGCACTCAAAACATGACAACAACCAACAAATAAAAGAAAGTGACTTAGACAGAAAGCAATAGCTTCACCTCCATTCTTGAGCTGCTTCTATTTATTTGAATTTGACTCGTGACATTATTTATCTGACAAGGAATCAAAATCATCACTAGTATTAAATTCATCCAACACGGACTTTGGATATCCCAATGACATTTGCGCTTTTGTTGCCATGCCTAAAAACCATGGAGTTTCCTACCGATAGTAGAATAAGATTTGTGCATGTTGCTTAAGAACACATTCCTTATTAACCATTGTTACCTAACAGAAACCAAAGAGACAACACAATATCAACATACACGAAAATCCCCTACCAAAATATAATCATAACTTAGCAAAAAAGTCTAAAATATGTTCTTAAATAATAAAATTTGTATTTGGAAATAATGTTTCTTTATACTTAAAAAAAAACTATTTTGTACAACAATTCTATCTATTTATCCAAGAAATTATATCATAGCATATGTCACACAATAGCAATCTATAGTACCTAAAGTAAAAAAGGAAAATTTGCTCAAGAAAATAGATTTAGAAAAGAGCTTTGAAAACTATAAGTTTGTCATCAAAGCTTTAATTAATTTAACAACAAACTACTTGGAGTTTGAAAATCAAAATAATTCATAGGAAATGAATAGGACAATGGCCAAAGTCACTTTTCATACAAATAAAGCTAGATTCACTATTTCCATTACAGATAACTAAAATTTGGGCAGCAGTGGAATAGTTAGAGCTTATTTTTCGATAAGACTCATCAATACCATCTTTTTTTTCCATGGATTGTTGTGTCTCTAGATCCAGATCAGATAGCTTTCCATTATCAAGTTTTACCTTTCAAATACTGATTTCTGGCTCACCCTTTAAAACACAATTCTACCACTCCATTTTATTTTGTTTTGTCAAGAGAATTGGTAGGACCTTCCCATCCTGTGTTTTACATCATCAATAACCATCCATCAATGATATAAAGACTAATAGATACACAAAAAGGCCAAAGATGTTCTTGTTGTATACCTATGTTCTAGGACTCATCTGACCTTATTGGTGCAAAGATCTCACCTTGAAAAAATAACATCCATGTGGAATTTACAAAACTTTTTTAAATCAAGCTCCAAGTAAACCAATCAAGATATGAACATCCTTTTAATCAATAAAATCTATGACTTAAAATAAAAGTGGCCTAGAATTGAATGTTATATCAACCATGTCAAGTAACTAACATCGGGTGAGAAATACAAGCCATGCATATTGGATTAGTGAAATAATTGATCTGGTAAAGCTCAAAAACAGATTACTTTCAACTAAGAAATGAAAATAAATGACTTAGAACTACAACATGAGGTTACCCTTTCAACCCTGCCATTAAATAACTCTTCTTTATGCCTCTTACCATTAAACTTTTTTTGATAGCAAGTGGAAGTGGTATTGCAACATTAACCTCTGATAGTCTATGTCCATGTCTACTTCTCAAGATCTGCTCCATTACCAGCATTTGGGGCTAGATAAGATAATGTAAAAACCATCAACATGAAAATGAAATCTACATCCTTGTAAAAAATGGGCAGAAAAAAAATATCCACAAATTGAAACAGACTGTCGGATACCTCATTCCCGCAACTTGATTATCTTTTCATGAACAATAAAAAAATAAATAAGGATAAATTTAATTTTTGCCACATTTTGACAATGAAATATTTTTCATATT
>APFE031519199.1:0-31779 GCA_000404065.3 Pinus taeda | reverse complement strand
CTTGTCAGCATAAGGATTATAGTAAAACATGAAGGAACCGCTCCAGCACATATATAATCCTAAACATAATTATATATACATATAAGTATTTATTGAGTACATTGTATTTTGTGAAAATATGGAAGCCAAATATTTGCAATAACACAATTTATGGTATCTCTGCCTTATGAACTCTATTCATTCAAGTATTTATGAATTCCATTTAGGGATTTCTTCAAAGTTCAAAGTTCAAACAATTAACATGTAGCCTAAAAAAGCTCATATTTGAAAAGGAGATAACCCAAAGATGTAGAGTATATATCTCACATTTATATATCCTAATTTCCAAACATTCAAATGACACTTTTTAGCATACTGTTGTGAATTCAGCCCAAAATGCTAGAAAAAAATATTGATGGTTATTTTGCTAATATAGAAGTTTTATACATACATTTATTTAAACAATTAGCTTGCAATCTCAAACATATCTAAGGATGCAAATGATATGTTGCATCTTTAGTGTTGGTGTGTGAACTTGAGACAACGAAGTCCAGCATTTAACAATTTACCTACAATATGCACTAGCTAAATAGGTGAACAATAGTATTGTAGGTATGTGTTATGAATATATGTATTGCAAGAAAATAAGAGTATGGTTGGAACAGTCATGTCCAACCATTCCAAGTTTTCCCATAATTTGCATTGGTCTAATAGGTGAACAATAGAACTGTAGGTGTGCATTCTGCATCACTTACCTAAATCCAACACCTTTAGCATAGAAGTTTAAGAGAATATGTCTAGAACTAGTAGGTAATTTGAAAAATGAAAGAGTTGGCTTGATTGTTTCTAGAGAAGACTAGATTCTTACATTGTTCAGTGTAAATTAATGACACTTTCCCAATTAAAGGAACCAATCTAGAAGGTTATTTAATGTCTAGAACTAGTAGGTAATTTGCAAAATTAAAGAGTTGGATTGAATGTTTCTGGAGAAGACTGGATTCTTACATTGTTCAATGTAAATTAATGACACTTTCCCAATCTTAGATGGAACAAAAAGGAACCAAACTAGAAGGTTATTTAATGAATCCTTACCTAGCCAAGGCAAAATGTTAGCCCTCTTTTGTCAAAAAGCATAAATGTAAAAACTTCAAGAAATTCAGTGAAGAGACTATAGAAATGTTCTTATCAAACCACTAAGATAAACAGAGCTAAGAAATATTTCTTTTTAAAAGATATATTCATTGTAAAATTAACAAGAAAGTGACCTTTTAGCATAGTTAATGCACTGGTGCTCATGTTGTAGTGTTCCAGGGCATGCTAGGGACTATAGGGAGTGCTTATGTACCTCTAGAGAAGACGTCGGGAGACATCGAGCTGTAGTCAGGAGGACTACAGGTGATGAGGGGCAATATCCTTGAGGTACCCAACCTCTTGGAGTATATCTTTCTATAGGAGCCCTGAAGAGAGAGTAGTAGGACTAGCGGATGTCGGTAGAGATGGATGCAGATGAAGCGACATAGAGTGCTATAATGTAGGATTCCTCGGGAAGCGCGAGGCTAGCAGATTGCAACAGTACGAGAGGCACATGAGTGTTGCACTAGTACAGGGTGGCACAGAGAGGTGCGCAATGCTGTGAGATGCAGAGAGTTGTTTCAGCAGCACAGAGGTGAGTAGAGGCAGCACTTGTTAGCAGTAGAGAGAGCTTCAACATCGGGAGTGTTTCTAACTTGATAGGGATATCAGAAGTTGCGGTGATGAATTACTAACTTCTCAGTAATTGTGTTGCAGTGTAGTAGTAGTTAGCAGTAGCACGATGTAGGATGGTGAGAGGGGTTACAATGCAGATGTAGTGCCAGGAGGATGGACCAGTAACAACACAGATGCAGAGGGAGCTACCATATGGATGCAATAGTGATAGTGGCAGGGCCATGGGCAATAGTATAGGATGTAGTGGTGTAGAGGATGCTGGGCAGGGAGGCCTGGCATCAGCACACATATCGGTGCCAGATAATCAGTGTAATGCTCAGTGAGGAGTATTACTTGAGCATAGTCCTTGCTAAGAGAGAGTGTTGATTTTGGGTAGCATAGAAAGTGATCTAGCCATGAAAATTGGTGGCGAGGCTAAAGCCCATGAGATATCCAAGACCCAGAAATGGTTTGGGTAGATTCTACTCGGTTTAGGAGATATTAAAATAATTAATATTTTTAATTAAGTTCCTAAGTCTAAACATAGGAAAAATAAAATATTAATGGGTATTAATATAAAACTAGGGTTAGAAGGTTTCAAAAGTCATGGATAATGAAGTTTCAATGATGTTGGAGCACAAGTGAGGGCAAGACCAAGAAAGAGAGATATCATTCAGTCAACTGCATTGAAACAATTTTGTCCCTCTCTGCTTGTGGAGGAATTTTGCTCTTCCATCTGCAGCAGGAAGGGTCTGGATCTATGTAAGTTTCAAGCATTAATCCCAACCTCTTTAATATTTCTAAAACAACTTCTCTATTTCTACGCCCATTTCCTGTGGTTCTCTTAGCATCGATTTTGGTTTCGTAATTGCAATGAGTAGACTTTCGGCCTCTTAAGGACATCAACTTTTACAAAAGGATTTCCTTTGTAGCCAATAGTTTCATTGCAGAACAATGTGCTTTTCGTCTTCCTCTCTAAATATAAGTAGCGCTACAGAAACTAGTAAGAGTTATATGAAAGAATCATGTAAGAAAAACTCAAATGATTCCATGTGCCATAATTTTTTAGCAACACTCTAGTCTCTGTGATTAACATGAATAGATGAACAAGGAGCAGTAAGGATTGTTAAGAATCTATTTGGGCTTGTTTGAAAAACTTTTAAAGACCAAATTATTGGAGTCCTGTTATATTTTAGTCCTCATTAGGGCTTTATTACTGAGCATTAATTTTTTCATCTAAGTTTGTTGATCTCTAAGGTTCAGTGGTATCACAGTTCAGTGACAATTTGGCTCTAGAATAAATTCCATGAACAGTTGATGACACTTCCAGATTTGTGGCATAAGCCCTCGTCTCTTTGGAATACCACTCTAATCCCTGAATTGTATGACATTTTTCTATCTTGTGAAGTGTGAAGCTGTTTCAATCCTCTTAGGGCTTCAATCAATTGGCAAGGATGAGTTGTTAAGACATGAGAGTTTTGAAGTTCCTTTTGGATTGATTTGTATTCAGAGCTTACGCCAGTGATTCTTGAAGGAACCAACGAAAGAAATCCTTTTATCTTGTGGACTATTTGAACATTTCCTAAAAAAAAATTCAACTCCTTGAAGCACTTCAATCATCTTTGGTTAGGGTAAGGGCATATGGATATTTTAGACCTATTTCAAACCTACGGATAAGTGGTTTACTAAGATGTCTGCAACTCCTTTTTAGATCAAGATTCTTCTGTGCTTACGACATGAATTACAGACCCACCTGTAATATTTGTTGGTCATCAATTCAGTCATCTATGGCTCCATACTATTATAAGGATGAATAATTCAGACAGTTGATTCAGAGTTCTAAAGTTTGAATCTAAATGTTTCAAGGTCTATTCATACATATTGTTGATTGTAAAGCACATAAATTTCTGAAGCATTCAAATTGTGCAATATGATGTAGAAATTTTGAATAATATGACACTTATTCACAGATATTATCCTGATTATACACTAATTGTGGAATACATGCATAATACATAACCTCCTCTACAATGATCATCAATTTAGCGGTATTAAGAAACATTCACATGCACACATTGAAGCATCAATCACACATATCAACACAGTATGTACCCAGGGAAAGCATGCAGCTGAAAACCCCCAACTATCTGTATATTATATTGATTGAGAACATGTAACAATACATATTAATACTCCTCACAAGTACTCAGCACTATCTCCACCATTACACAAAAAACTAGCTCAATCTGAATAATCACTGGCTCAATCCTCTTGCTGCTTGCCTACCTCCACTGCGCAATTCCTGCATAGAGAAGAACATGATGAATGAATATACAAATTCGTATTTTCCCTTGGATATACCATGCAATCCTCATTGGCAATACTCAATCCATTGATTGTGCAAATCTCATGCACAACTATAGTCACAACTGACAGTTGTCTTGCCCTTTCACTCACCTCTAACACTTGTCTCCACTAAATTGTCCATGCACTAAGTTAATTGATGTATTCTTTAGTTTCTTTATGAGTTAATAATTAGCGAATTAATTAATAACTAATTCAAACCACTCATCACTTATTCTATTGATTAGTTAGACTAAATACAACTAGTTCAACTCAGTCAAATTGAACACAACTCCATCAACTCCTCAATCAACTCCACAGAACTCAACCACTGAAGTCCTAACTGAAGTCCCCCATGCAATAGATCAAGTAACCCATAAGAAACACGTATTTCCTTCTGGCAATTGCATGTTCCACATCCGTAGCTCAAACTGAAGTGCTCCAAGAGAATTAGATAATGTTTATAGTCCAAATATTATTAAGAGCTAATAATATTCGACTGTTCTATTTTTAGCCTGGCAGTCTAAAAATAGACTCCGCCCATATGTCTAAAAATATAGGTCCATATATTTTTACCAACATGACCAATCATTCATAAATAGCATCCTGCAACTCATACACCATGATCCATATGTCTAAAAATAGACTTTGCGCCAAAAATAGCCTGCAGGACCACTTAGTGAAGGCGACTTCTTTTCACTAAGCTCCATCATCTTGTTGCATTTTCAATATATGAAAGTTATTCAAGCAGGATGTTGTGCTAAATTTGTCTTCAGTACTGCGTCATTATTATAACAATCAGAGAATATAGTAATTTTGTTAAGAGCTTCCTCAGTATGCAACAGTATGAATAGACAGAGGACTACTATTCATAGTTCTCACATTGCAATCCTTAAGAAAAAACCAACATAGAAAAGCCTTGCTAGGGTTTAGATTCATGGAAATCTTGACCTTAATAAACAACAAGACAATACTTGACAGCTACATATGTTGATGTCAGAATCCCTCTTAGAAATCTGCTTTGTAGGCAGGTTTGAGCAGATATGTGACATGGCAATAACAATGTTCCTATATAAGACAATGATTTGATCGTGTTTTTATTGTGACACACATTAGAGAAGACATTTTGAGATACCTTAAAGTGTTACAGACCTTATCCGAAGTTCAGAGTTTGAAGAGTAATAACACTTAGTGTTTGGAGATGTTTTGAAAATGTGCAACAATTTAAACAGTTGACCTTATATATATTGCAAGTTGTTACAGTAGTAGAAAAAAATTAGCATGACAGTGACTCAGGAGGGTGACTGTAGTAATCTTCTATCTAACAATAATCTATGATGGTATCATGTATTAGATGCAACACAATGGCATACTATATAATGTTATAATAGTGATAGTAAAGTATCAATGATAGTTAAGACAATGATGATTGCACAATAACCCTTGACACAACAACAAACAATGGCGTGTACCCTAGATTATGTGCAGCAGTAACATTAAACTTGATTTCTATCATTAGAGGTCTAGAAAGCTTTGTAAGAAATTACTAAGGGTCCTTCATCACTACGTAGATTTCATTGATCCTAAAAGTATGTCTGTAAGCAAAAGAACAAAGCACAAAAGGAGTTAATGAGGTGCATAACAATTATTCTATGTAAATGATCTTGCAGTGACATTGATGTTGAAACAACAGAAATAGGGAACAATAGAATCATTGGTGTGAACTATGAAGTGCAGAAAAGGCAGTTGCATGGCACAGGGAGAGTGACAACTACAATTGAGTACAAATTGCAGTGCCTTTGGCTTTGATGGGAGATGCATCTCACCTAAAGATTTTACTCTTAAAAGAGGGTGAATGGAACTCTAGATAGTCCTTTGTCTCAATTAATTGTTTCTAAGAATCATTTTTGGACAAAGCATGTATAGTCAAGTTAGCTAATATAGTTGAGAAGTAGAGTGATGAAGGCTAAATGATCAATTGAAGTAAGACTTCTTAGGGAGATATACTAGCAATTGCACCACATGTTACAAAGGAAACGCCATAAGGGGGTAGCATAAAAGAAAGAGTATGTTATATGGTATGTGATTTAATTGAATATTTAAATTATAAAAATGAATTATTTTATTTAAAAATAAATTTTAGGTTTGGAGAATTGTTAAGATAAAGAAATTGGTTTTTATAGCTTTAGGTTAGTATATATAGTATACAAAGTATATTTAGTTAAATAAATAGTAAAATGTTAAACAATGTCATCATGGTTTGACAACCCACATACGTAAATAGATGGAGAAGAATGGGCATAGAGGAAAGAATGAGAAACAAGTTAAGGGTCATAAACGTGTATCTCAAAGATCTTTAAATTTCCTACTAATTTCTAAGGACACAACTGCCACCAATATCAACTTTTCAAGAAATTGCCTTCATGAAGAGGTTTCTAGATCCATCATTGTATTGTGTAAAGAATTTTTTTGTGGACAGAATACCATCCTGGTAAACAACCTTCAATCCAAAATTTAATGTGATTTAGTGGTTGGGATGACCATATGAAGGTTTTGCGGTAGAGGGTTTGTTGTGGGAAGGTTTCCTGGGGGAGGACATGGTATTGCAAGACATTAGTCTCCAATTAATACACATAGAAATGGAGTTATTAGTCTAGATACAACTATAGTTTTTCTTGTTCATAATGATATAGAAAATCTAGACAAGAAAACAGCTGGGGCACCTACTGGTCAATTACCAACCCTTTATTGGTTTGATAAAAACTCTTTTCTCTTGCATGGAATTTTATCCATGTATAATTGAGTGATGATGATAATATTTTTGAGGACATGGACATGCTTTGCCAGTAGGGTGCATCATATTCATCATTGTTAAAGGGGCACTAAGCATAAGAAAATGCTTCAGAAACTTGAGCCATTGGACCATAAAGGTGAGTTTAATCAATGCTATTTGGGGGATGAGGATCCAAAGAAGGCTGTGAGAACCCAAAAGAAGATGGAAAATTTTCTACGGCCAAATAAGAAGGGTAGGGAAAGATAGATGTCGAAGTCACCCAATATGTAAAATCTATTGGAGCCAATCCAGGAGTGGGTACTCTGTTAAAATTGGCAACTAGGGCCAAACTCCATGTGGGTCATCTTATTTATGGAAGCCAATATTTTTCTTGGATTCCTCTATCTAAGAGGTGTAGGATTTATCTAAAGATCATCTGATTCCAACATGTATTTACGAAGATATGAATTTATTTGTGTTATTGACAATTTTTCAAGGTCAACTAGCAAGCAAATTACCCCTAGCTCAACCTCAACGTTGCATTTAAATAGAGGTGGCCTCAAGTAATTTGTCACACACATATATTATGATCTCTCTCCACTCGTTTGGGTTTGGTGGAAAGAGAGGTATTGAAGGAGACACGGACACAGTCACAAAGGAGCCCTAGCTGCAGTCATGAAGGGAGACCTAGTAGCAATCTTGAAGGAGCTCAAGCCACAATAAAAACAGAAAGCCCCAGCCACAATAAAAGGCAGCCCTAACCGCAGTTAAAAGGAGGCTTAGCCATAGCAAGATATAGGCCTAAGATGTAGCCTAGAGAGAGGCCTAAGATGCAATCAAGAGAGGCATAAAGACGCAGTCAAGAGAGGCCATATACATAGCAAAAGGAAGGCTCCTGTCCATAGCAAAGGAGGCCCTAATATGTAGCAAGAGGGAGGCCCTTGTCAACCATCAAGAAGAATCATATAGCCGTAGTCAAGGAAGGTCTAAAGAAGCAGTGTGAGAGGCCCTAGACGCAGTCAAAGGGAGGCCCTAGCCACTACAAGAAGGAGCCATAAGAGAACAAGAAAGAAGGCCTAGAAGAAACATGGAATTCTTATGTTTTGCTATAGGTACAACATGTCAAAGAGAGTTTGTTTTGACTATTGTTCTTGAGTGCTCTTGTAGGGAGAAAGGCTGAAGTTTCAAGTTTTAGATCGCAACAAGAATAGGCATTCAACGTGGGTGAAATAAGGTTATTCTATAGCCATTCTAGTAAGACTGAATGGCTGAAAATAGGCCAAGTATCTTGCTTGAAGCTTCAACTAAATGATGAAACTCAACTAAAGCATGAATTAGCTTAATAAAGGTCATGATGTCCTTTTACAATGAGATACTTATGAGTGAACCCAACTCTTATTAGTGGGACTTATCCCAGTGTCCCAATAGGTGTGATATAGAGGACGAATACGATCTCCCTTTCTCCATTGCATTCCTCCCACATTGAAAATAAAAAGGGGACATAATGAATTTCATATATAGATACTTAATAGATATATATTCCTAAGAAACAAACGCAACTCAATAGTCAATTCGGCACATGCATATCCCTACTTATTCTTCACACGCCTCTGGGTGGATCTCTCTATCCCTACAGTGCCAACAATAGGGTTTGGGTATGGTAAGGGCTACTAGCTATTTGAACCTCTGTATTTACATCCATTTTAGCCTGGTCTTGCCCTACTCTCATCTCTACGTATTCTCAAATTAAACAAACTACACAATTGAAAACTCTGTTCTTGTGTGGTATCTCAAAATACTTTTTAAACATAAAATTACAACATACTGTCACAAGGAGACTACTCATGGTTTAACATATCAGACTTGACATCTTACATTAACAATTTCCTTTTACATGATGCCAGTCTTTTGCCCAGACCTTAGAACAATGGTTAGAGGGGTGTACTACATGCCCAAGGGTGTCCATTGCTAGTCAGCTTAATTATAACTAATTATGAGAACAAGCTAGCATTGGTTATACACTAAATTGCTTAGATTAAAGATTAGCTTTCTATATGAATTATAGTGAAATGATAGAAACTAAGATAGTTTGCAATAAAAAGCACCCAAAAAAGTAGAAAAAGTTAGAGGAGACACTTATTTTGCTTCTTCGGTGTTGGTCTTTGAAGACGTCTACCATCATCATCACTTCCACATTCAGCCTCCTATACCTCAAGACTGCAAGTACCACTCTACCCTGTTTCTTGAAATCATTCTGGTAGGAGTCTCTGTGGCCTTCTTAGAACAAGGAATCATAAGTGGACTAGTCCATCAAGTCCTCACCACTTTCAACAGCTTCCATCATCAACTTCCATCCTTTAAAACCAAACCAAAAAATTGGTTGTAATAAGCTTCTCCAGATGCCATTTCTCTAGCTCCGAGAGCATTTTTGGGGACAACAAAGAGTCTTCCATTTTCATCGACATTTATTTCAACTCTACCATCCTTTACTAGAAATGATAACACAAAGTTTTTTTCTACTGTCTGGAAAAATGATATTTTATTTAGAACCAAATTCTCTAATCGAGCTTGCTTCTGTTTTCGCAAAATGTTAAACATGCTTGCAATATTCTTGTATGTTTCTGATTTTTCATCTTCTAGGGACTCTTTCACTGCTTCAAGTTGAGTGCCTTCTGCTGGCTTAGTCCATTTTCTTTGTACAATAGCTTTCCTTTGCTTCGGTTCATTATCCATTGGTCCAAGCATAGTGAAAATTCATGTCGCATCCTAGAAAATAGAAGCAGCTAAAAGCCCAATATTTCTCCATGATATTTTGGTTTAATCATCATTTCCCTCCAAAGACATGCTTCCATATGCCTCGTCACTATAGTTTCTTAGAATATCACTACTAATAAGATAACCTGGATTAGCAACATCACTGTTATTTGATCAGTTAACAGTAGCGAGGAGTGTGGATGTGAGATCAAAGAGTATATCAGCATCTGCAACTTGCTCACGAGGTCTCTAAACAAGATTGTGAAATCTTTCCACTTTGCTAATTATAGCCTGAAATTTGTGAGATTCTGCTTTTCAAATATTTTCTCTCTCCTCAACAATTGAAGTCTTGAGGGCATGATAGTGGGACCTTAATATACGGTGCTGCACCATACTTGATTGTTACCACTACATGCAGTAGCATCTTCTTTCTCTTTAGGAGGCTTACTGTGGCCTTGTTGTGATCCTTTTACCCCATGAGAGGAATCTTGCAGTGTCTAACTCAATGTCTCTTCCTCTTTAACTCTAGCTTGGGTACCAAGCCCTCTACCCATCCTTCCTATCACATGCTTTTGGAGTTGAGAGAAATCTAGAGATTCAACCAAAGCAAGACGGAAGGGATTGAAAATGATATTTCTGATTGAAGAACTGTTGTGAAATGGAAAGAGAGAAAGAAAATATTTTCAAGCTGCACTGAATGAGGGAGGGTTGGGAGTTGTGATTTCCCCTACCCTGAGAATTCTACTTTGTAATAGAAGAGGGATGAATACCCACTCTAGTGGATACAAAGTCCCAAGACATACACATTGTCAAATGAAATGTGTAGGTGTAGTGTGTCAATTAAGCGTGAGGATTGGGAGAAGTGACACATGTGGGTAAGTGGCCTTATTGTTGAAGACTTGCTTACATTGAGGAAGGAAACCATTTGAATATGGTAAGAATATCAATTATAAGTGGTAATCATGGTTCCCTCACCCGTCAGTCTGAGAAATTTAGTGTGGAGAGTTTCCAACACCACTTGCTCATCTACATGAGGGAGTTTACAATTTGTATATCTTTGTTTCAATCCCATGGCGAATATATTAGTGTGAGGATCCACTATTTCATTATCCATATGTTGGATTCTTTGCTGAACTTGAGCTTTATAAGGAAATCTCTTTAGATATCAAGAATGTCTCCGAAATTTATTTGAACAATTATTGTCTTGCAACAATGTTTATTGATGATATATTGCTTGGTAATGTACACATGCATAGGAGAGTGCAACCGATGGCATGGATACTCAGCCTTTTGGGTCGAAATGGCCACCTCTAAAGATAATATTTGGAATATACTTTGATCCTTTCTTTGAGATGGCATCCAAGAAGTTGGAGTGAAGACATCTAGGAACTCCATATTTTGACATATTCCAACTAAATCGCCAAACATGCAAGAGAAACTAAAACCAGGGGCTATATAAGTAATAGGCCCAGTGTATGGGAATCCAGGCTTTTAGAGGAATATTTCCACATTTAATAATTGGATGAGGATAAATATTTCTATTAAAATATGTGTTGTTATTGTAAATTCTGTGGGAATTAATGGACACCAGACTAAAAAAAAGCGCAACCTTTCATCCATAGACACATGGACAAACAGAGGTAGTCAATAGGACAGTGATCCAGTTACTCAGGATTATTGCAGCAAGCATCCCAATCTTTGGGATGAAAACGTATGTTATGTGCAACATGCTTACAACCGTGCTAAACATTCTTCTACATAGAGTTCTCCTTTTGAGACCTGTTTTGGTTTCATACCAAGATCTCCCTTGTATTTTGTCTTTGAAAAAGACATAACAGTTGCTAGACATAATGATGTGGACAAATCAACCAGATTCATTGAACAGATCTAAGAAATTCACCAAGCAGTGTAGGAACAGCTGGAAAAGAGCCAAGCCAAATACAAGGCAAGGCGTGATAAACATCAGGTGGAGCATAGCTTCCAAGTTGGCAATCAGGTCTAGCTATATATCAGCAAGGATAGAATGTAAGGAGAAGGAAAGAAGTTGAAGCCAATAAGGTATGGGCCTTTTAAGGTACTTAAGAAAATTGGTGAGAATATTTTCTGCCTTGATCTACCAGCATACATGCACATCCATTTAGTAGTAAATGTAGAAAATTTAAGACAGTTTGAACCTTCTTTAATTGAGGATCCTGAATAACAAAGTCAATTTCCTTCCATTGATGATCTTTTGCCTAAATACCTCAATGATCTATAGGAAGATACAATTCTCGACAGGAAGGTGAGGACTACAAGTAGAGGGGATGTGGACTACCTTAGAATTGGACTCAAAGGTTCAAAACCCAGCAGTGCCAAATGGATAGAGATCAGGCAAGTGAGGCAACTGTATCCTCACTTAAGTGATGCTTGAAAACCAACTTTTGGTGGTCCAAAAGCCTTTTTCAGTGGGAATGCGTGATCCAAATGGATCTGAGAGAGCTCTCTAAGTATTCATAAACCCTTTAAAAATCATGCCCAAGGCCTAAAATCCTTTAAAAGATTGAAATTATTGCAAAAGGGATACTTGTAGCATGGCGAAGAAAACCCTTTAGAATGAAGAAAAACACTATTAGGAGGCCCAAAACCCATGAAAACAGAGTAAATAGAGTTATCGGTGCTTTAACACAACATTAAATCAGAGCCACTAGATCTGGCTGATCAATGGCCCATACCTGATTGGTGGAAACTATCGGTGGGATATCAGCACTTTGTGTATATAAATTTTGATGGTGATTGGCAGAGTCAATCTAGACCATTGATAAAGCGCGCAGATCGACGACCCATATTGAATCGGTGGATCACTAGCAGAGGATGCAGTAGAGTGCTTTACAACAGCCTGAGGTTTATTGCAATGAGCGGTTGCAATATAACACATCGCCACATCACATCAGAACTATGCAGAGGAGTGGGGACGATGACAGTGATGGCAGCGATACTACGGACCTGATAATAAAATAAGCATCATTGCATATATTTTGAAGATCGGAAAATTGAGTTTTCCTTTGTAAATCAAATTTTCGTTGAATAAACGAAAAGCTAAGGAAAGAGTGTCGATGCAATGTCATGGACCCGAAAGGGTTTATTAACAATATTGAACAGTATTTTAGGTCTGGAATGTGGGATTTTATATTGTTTAGTGCATTTTCCAGTTTGACATATTTTTTCAAAATACAAAGGAATGGGCCCTCCTGATATGCGATAACGACATGTGGGCAGACCCGATAGGGGAATGAATCATATTTAAGGACTTTTAAAGTCCGATATATTGAATTTTCGTAGACTTTCTCTGTTAAAACACATTTTCCCTATGTTTAATAGAGGATGGTTGTTTCAGCTATTTCAGAGGCCTGTGGAACTATGGTGTTACAGAACAGGTGGTCACCTCCTCTCTAGGCATTAAACAATGATTGTATCACGCTAAGAGAGGGATTCAAAGCAGACAGAGCCCGAGGATACCAAGAGATAGGTACATGAAGTGAACAAGTAGTGCATTTTTGGTTATAAAGCCACAGACATAGAGCACAGTAGAGGAGAGCAGTATTTCAGGCAAATGCCAAGACAGAGTTTGCACAGAGGTAGAGAGCACTGAGAGAGTCTGTGTACTCATAGAGAAACTTGAGAGGATCAAATAAAGCTCCTATTATTGTAATCTGTTGTGTGTGAGGCTCAAATTGAGCTCATTGTTATAAAAAGAAACTCTTATGAAGACATAATAGAGAGGCCACCACTGGAGGTTGGACCAGGAGATGTATCCCAGGAGTATTGGGTGAAATCCTCATTAAATTTGTTGTGTTATGTGTTGTCTATTATGTTCTGTTTACTGCTTCATTGTCTGTGAATTTCACAATCTTATTGATCCATTGCATAAAATGACATAGACTAATCCATGCACATGAGTTTGTAATACCTTATTAATTGTCTTAGATCTCATTATTAAATCAACTGGCACGGCTCCAACTCGATGACTCCGGGTGGTTTGTTTTTCTTTTAGCGCAATAGTTGTGTGGTTGCCAACTGTGGGATCTTTTTGTTCACCACGAGGTCCCAGTCTTCAAATTTCAGCACAGGCACTCACTCCAAGTGCGCTCCATCAAAAATGATGTCGTTGGGGAGAAATGGAGCTTGCAGAGAGATTTTTCTCTCATCTAGGTCTTTGGGCACCCTTGCTTTCCCCTTCCATGGAGGAACATAAGCGGACAGCCTGGTCAGAGGGTCCATAGCCTGGGTTTCCACCTTTGTCTCTACATCCTCATCCTCCTCTACCAAGATTTCTTCAAATTCTTCTTCCTCCTCATCGGCTTCCAAGTTGATAGCCTTCCCCTTTTCTTCCATAGTAAGCCTAGTTCTCAGTGGGTTTATAGGGGACACACACACTGGTACCATAAGTTGCTTGTCTTTCTTGGGTCTCGACATGCGTGGAAATTTAGGGATTTTTGTAACTCTCCCAACACTTTCTAGGGCTTCTCTTACCGTTATGGCCTGCACGGCCTCCTCAGCGGTCATTGCTCTCGTATCCATGGCTTCCTCTGGCGATGCCATACTGCTATTCCATAATTCTCTCAACAGCTCGATTAAGTGCTCAAACAATGACTTCGACTTCAAAAGATCAAACAAGACTGGGTTCATGAGTGTCTGGGCACGCAACAGCTCAGTTCTTAAATTTCCAAGTGTTTTTTACTGGCCACCCCTTTGTAATTTATAACAACTTTTGGATTTGAATTCGATCGTTTTATTATAGCTTCAAATACCACCCTTGGTGTTTGTGATCCTTGGTTTATGGCCTAGGGCAACCCCTCCTTCTAGACTTAGTCCAAATATTTTTAAAAATAGTGTTTTATTCCCCATAGGCTACTTTTCCCTAAGATAAAAGCGTGTACATGCGGGTTAGTCAATACTGAACCCGTGTATATGTGTTAAAATACTTAAAAAAATAAATTTCCTTAATTATGGGTGGAGTTCATGAGTTTTACCTATTGTTTACCTCCTAGTGCCCATGGCCCAACTGTTTCCCAATTGTTTCCCAACTAAAAACCTAATTGGGAGAAATGTAAATATACTTATACGGGAAGGCCTAAAGGAAGGAAGAAGAGATAGGATTACTATACTGAGATTATCCCTGAGAGTTTGAAGTATCCCTAAGCTTCAAGAACTTCCCCAAGTTTCAGGAAACCATTGTTTCCTTGAGTGTTGATATTCTCCCACTTGCTTTAGATATCATGGTATTAGTTATGGAAGGAGGCTATTGAAGACTGGACCTGGACGAATCTAGAGGAAGGCTCCGCTTAGAGCCGGAAGAAGAAGACTCAGGTGAACTCTTTCCTTGTTTGTTATAGCTTTCTAAAATAAAATGAAACACTGTCTTGTTCTTGAGATTGACTTTGTTTATGCATCATATGTTTTTGTAATTCATGTATGAATGTTATTTTGATGTATAACTAATCATTTTCTTATATGATATAAAGTTGATTTCATTAAAATTATTTATCTATATGCTAATATGTATGTTCGAATTGGTTGATTTGTAGGTTCGAAGATCATCAGAAGTTGTAGAGGGTCTGAACCCTACTGGAACTCCCCAAATGAAGGACATTCAGGTATGGTTGTTATCACATAGTTTGTTTATATAAGCATGTTGCCTGAGTTGTATGTGTGTTTCTTACTATAGTTTTCTCTTGCTCTGTTGGGGTTCCAACCCAAAACCCTAGGGTACTTATTCCCGTAAAAGAATTGGCGACTCCACTGGGGATAACAATCTTCCTAGTTTGGGTTGTTTAATGTCAATCAAGGTTCACTTCTTGGTTTGCTCACTGTGACAATATTGTTTGGTCCTATAGGAACTCAGACCTTAAGTTTGATCTTTTTTATCTGCCTTTGTTTTTTATTTTTCTTGCAAAATTCAGTATACACACTTTTGTCTGTTTATAGTAGTGTATAGACACTTGCTTCTGTGAAGTGAAACCACGTATACGTGAGTATCCTTTATTAGCAATGCATGTACATTCTCCTATGCTTGAACATAGTTGCATATACCCTTCTTTTCATGCTTTTTTCAAATCTCTATGTCTAGAAAGATTTGTTTCTTGGTCTGTTTGGTTTCTGAGTGGTCAATTTATGTCTTTAGAATTTTATTATTCAGAGAGCTTACTGTTTTGAATTCTTTTCCGCTTTGAAAAGCTTTTGGCCTAGGTTTGCTTTTGAGTGAGTTTATCATTTGTGTTTTGACACATAAGCCTTCTTATAGAGGTTCTTGATTGTTCTAGTCCTCTGGAATAGCAGATTGTTTTTGATCTTTGTGTCAAGCTTGATTGTTGGTCCATTTGCTTTGCTTTCTGTTATTTTGTGGTGTTACACCTTTTCTTGCTATTTGAAAGTTTGATTTTGACGAATTTGAAAGTGTTTCTTTACTGACTTCTTGGTCAGTTTCTCAAAGCTCTTTTGCTGTTGTTTGGGTCGTTTAGCGCAAGTTTAACCCTTTTTGTTCAAGTTTTCATTCATTGTCAAATTGGTAACTTGCAAAGTTTCCTTGTGCTTTCCTTTCGATATTTGAGTCTTAAGTGGAATTTTGAGTGTTTTCGAAAGGTTGTTTTCATTGCTTCTTGAAAAAGAAAAGTTCTTAAAAAAACATTTTTTTCGTCTTCTTTTTCCAAGTTTGACTTTTGGTTTCTTTTGATATTTTTTAAAGTAAATTGTGATCTTTTTTATTTGTCCTTCTTGTTTCGAGAAGATTTTGTATTCAAAATTTGTATTCTTTTCAAACACTTAAAGTTGGCTTATTAAAGTTATAAACAATTGCTTTCATTCTTTTAGAGTAATCTAGGATCTTGCATGTTCATGTACACCTTGCATTAGGGTAGTTTTGCATTATTAAAGCATCAATAGTATTTTTAGTTTTTGTGAGTGTGAAGTGTGCATTAAGAAAAGAAAAGGAAAAAGTTTTTTCTTTATAGAAGTTTCTTAGAACCCCTGTAAAAATTTCTTTTCATCGAAGAACAAATGATTGCATTCATCTAAGTTAGTTTTTCATTAATTTCTTTTGCTTCATACAAACACCATTGGTTTCATTTCCATTTGTCTCTTTGACTTAAAAAGAACAACCATTTGAAATCAAGTGCTTAATAAAATAAACTAGAACTTTTTTTATTGTCATCAGAATACACCAACAAGTTTAGGTTTATTTAGGGCCTTGGATTAGGTGAGAGGAGAGTAAACTCTCCAAGGCCACTCTAAATTGTAAAACATAGAAGTCTAATTAAAGAGTGAAATCCAATAGCATTAGGGAGACCGAGAAACCGTGACTGGGAGTTAAGCACAAGGGTTCGTGAAGATAAGGACAAGAGATACCCCCTCTCTTACTTGTCGGATCCTACCTCACAACTGTTCCACCCAGCTTCTGATATGAGTTGTTATCCATAGTAGCCTATCCTAGGGATCCACACAGGTGGTTGTGGAGGGGAATCCTGTGGCACCTGAGGTTGACATTGCATCACATTCAGCAGTACTTCTAGAGGGCACCCTTGCAAAGCTTGGTGGCTTGCACCGACAAAGGTTGTTGTCTGGAGGTCAGCATAACTACCTTTGATACCTTCGCTAGTAGGCCTCGAGCATAATTACCACAATCTATTTTTGAAAGGCGCTTATTATTAACTTGTACTTTGGTGTCTGGTCCTAATCACCTAGAGCGGAAATACTTGGAAGTTGTTTGATTACTGATATATTTTAGGGACATTTTAGTGAGTGTTCTATGCTCGTGGCCAGCCTAGCTTTTAATTTTCTTGAGTCTTTAAGTAGATCTTATAAAAATAATTCAAAGTGGTTAACCGACCATCTCGATGGTCTCAGAGACTTCGTGGGCTTTCACCTACGAGTCTAGAGCGTTCTCCTAGAAGGCGTAGGAGCAATTCTGCTAGTGGTTTCCAACCAATAGCAATAGGCACATCAGAGATTGATCCTCTGCTTGGGGGCATTAGTTCACAAGATAGACCTAGTTGTAGCAAAGAGTTAGAGAGGAACACACCAATTCTTTCTCAAGTACTCTCCCAATCAGAAGATAGTATTGAAGTAGAAGAGCTTTCAAAGTCGGTTGTAGCTATGAATTCTCCTCTTCCTCCTGATCATCCAGACATATTGTTATACATTGGAACTCTGACTCACAGGCCTTCATGCCCAGGTCCACACACATCTATGCCTTCGATGACCAATGCTGGAAGCATAGCATCAACGACGAGTGTTGTGAGCATGTAGACTCCCATATCTGTGCAAGGGGTAGGAATCTTCATCCCTTTTTCACTCATGTGTCCAAGCCTATGATGCCATAATGCTGCATCTGCTCCTTTGGAAGTTAAAGCATTAACAGAGTTAGAAATACCATTGCATAAATACAATGTACCAACCTTTTCGCCTTTTGCTATTACCAGGGCTCCTTTGGTGACCTTCCAAGCTTTATCTGTGAAAGTTGTCACACAACCTTCACCGCCTAACTGCCCTGTTGAAATCAGATTTTTCTTTAGATCTGGAACATGCCTTACCTCCTTTAGTAGCCATTGGTTTCCATTCTGCTTTTTTACAAGAACCTTACCCATTCCAACAATTTTACAGGGTTTATCATCACCCAAACGAACTTGTCCAAAATCTCCTTGAACATAGTCATGAAAATATTTATTATCGGGTGTGGCATGGAATGAGCCCCCTGAATCTACCACCCAAGGATCAGTAATATTTTTGAAAGAAAGAATCAAAGCATCTTGTAACACCTCACCTATCACATTTGCTTCATGATTGTTTTCTTGTTGTGCATCTCCTTCTTTTCCCTTCCGAGATCTACAGTCTTTCTTTAGGTGTCCTTTCTTTCCGCATTTCCAGCACACTATCCCCGATCTGGACTTGGATCTGCCTTTCCTTGATTTGCTGCGATATCCTGAGCTCTTTCCTCTTTCCATTTTTCTTCCTTTAGACTCTGCACTCAAAGCATTTCCCGATGTCTCACCGGAGCTTTTCCGTCGCATTTCCTCGCTAAGGATAGCACCGACAACATCATCAAACTTTAAAGTACTAGATCCAGAAACGGAGTTACTAATGGCCATTACCAAACCATTCCAACTTTCTGGTAATGAGCACAAGAATAACAGAGCTCTAACTTCATCATCAAAGTTTACCCCTACAGAACATAACTGACTTGTAACAGTATTAAAATCATTTAAATGATCTGCAACAGATCCACCTTCCGACATCTTCATATTAAATAACCGTTTCATAAGAAATACCTTGTTTGAGGCTGAGGGTTTTTCATATAGTTTCTCCAACGCCTTAATCAAACCCTCTGTCGTTGTTTCCTTCGAAATGTTGAAGGCGACCGACGCTGCAAGGCACAGCTGTATTGTTCCGAGTGCCTTTCTATCGAGAAGGTTCCATTCTTCATCTTCCATATCCATCGGCTTCTTTGATTTTCCGCCCAATGGTAGGTATAGATCTTTCTGATACATATAATCTTCCATTTTCATCTTCCACAAC
Source organism: Pinus taeda (assembly GCA_000404065.3). Taxonomy (NCBI): domain Eukaryota; kingdom Viridiplantae; phylum Streptophyta; class Pinopsida; order Pinales; family Pinaceae; genus Pinus; species Pinus taeda. Next base: position 12,698 of record APFE031519199.1, on the reverse strand, counting down.
AAGAAGTTTTGGCAGTTAAATTTCTCGAACCTAAACTTACCATCTTCTCCCATTTTCCCACTCAAACCAGGAACCCTTCTTTCGTGTGAGCTTATCAACCAAATAGACCTTCGGCTCTGATACCAGTTGTTAGAAAATTATATATTATGGAGCAATGGAACACATAAAATATTGCAGAAATATAAACAAAGAAAATGCATAAAACAAGAGAGACACAGCTTACAGTAGATTCGCTATAATATCCTCTGTTTTCTCTCACAGTATCACTTCTTTGTTTCTCGCTTAGAGAATACACATCTATTACATAGCCTCAAATACAATTCCCTCATAAAAAAGAGAGGGGTTGCCTTCTAGGGAAAAAAACCCTAAACTAAACATAAGTTCTACCATCACATCATCCACCTAATGAACGACCTAAATTGACTAGAAATTACTATACTTTTACAAGGCAATTTTACATCTGTTTTTAGCTTTGGGGGCACTACCCCCGAAACCCCCGCCGAGGGACCACTGGCCCTTGGACCCCCTAGCTGGGGGGGATCGGCCCCCCTGAACCGACACGGGGGGGACAAGTCCCCCCCATGTGGAGGGGTGTACAAACTTCCTAGGATATACATCGGGCTGAAACAAAGACCTCTGAACAATCATGCTCCACACTCAACGAATCTCCATCAAGCTCAAAATATCATAGACTAGTATGTAGACAAACATCATTCAGAGCGCAAATTTCAAGAAAGGGATCAGGTATTCTTGAGGCTGTAACCATATAAGCAAACATCAATCAAAGACAAGGGTTGTCAAAAATTATCTAAAAAATTCTACAGACCATATCAGATACTTTAGCACATCGGAGAAGTAGCCTACAAGCTAGCCTTGTCACCGACTACAAAAATCCATCCCATCTTCCATGTCTCATGCCTCAAGAAAGTTGTTGGGATCCATTGCATAATTCAAACCAGTCTACCAGAATTGGATAAAGAAGGTTCAGTCTAGCTCCAACTTGAACAGGTTCTTGACACGTGAGAATGACACCTTCACGGCCACACGATCAAGGAAGTCCCTGTCAAGTGGAAAGACACCTCTCTAGAAGATGTAGCCTAGGAACCAACCACTGTTCTTCAGTGGTTTCCGTAGCTTCAGCCTTGAGGACAAGGCTATTTTTATGGAGGAGGGCATGTTAGGATCCAACCCTAACCCCCTTATTTATGTAATAGGGTTGAGTCATAGTCATAGATATTTAAAGAGTCAATAAATCCCATATTAATAATTGTAAGTGGTTGATCCAAATTTAAAGAAGGGACCACAATTACTTGCAAATGGGCCATGGTATTAAATAAATGGTATTAATAAGAACAATTGTACTGACCCATGGTATTGCATGTATGAATCCTATATAAAGGATAGAGACTCCCTTTGAGGAGTGTCGTGTCTTATTTTGTAATTGAGCCCAACTCTATTGGAGGTTGCCCCCTCGAAAAGGCAACTGAAACAATTGCTTTTCTTTCCGAATAATAAAAACAGGTTGTTATTCTTATTATTCTATTTTCTGGGTACATTTCTTCACATATTGGGTATTTTGGTATCTTCTCATAGGTCAAGAGGATAACAAACCTTTTCAAAAAAATGGCCCATCGCAACCATGCCACCAATTTGGTATGTGAATTGCCTATCTTCATATGGTCTCACCAACCTAATTTCTTGTGTTCATTGCATCAAATAATAGGCCACATTCTCTTTGTTTCCTTTGGGGGCAATTACAACAAAAACATCGCCTACAACCTTGCGTTACCTTCCATTACAATATTAGAGACTCATTAATGATCAAGCGAAACAATGACCTCTTCATCATGCATCTCTTGCCACATCTGAATTGGATGAGGTCCATTTAGATTAAAAGGGGCATCTTTCCATCCTTTCACATACCCATGTTTTTCACAGCGATCAAGTCTACATCCATCAACACTAATGGAAAACTAGCAAAAACATGTGAGTATTCTTGTCTCGATGAAAAACATTTACCTCATGTCATTGCTCCACATTGAGTGTAATTCCCTTGTTCGTTCTACAATATTGAAATGCCAAGGAATGGATTTATTCACATTTCCAAGTTCAATATTCTAGAAGAACCTATGCACAGACCTTATAGATTCGTGACCTTCATTTCCTAAATAGGATCTTCACCAGTTGACCACCTCTAGTGATGATTTGAGTCGATTTGCATCATGACTCATTTGATACCTCCTAACTACTCACTTCATGCAAGCACCTGCACCATCATGCTCACCCTTTCCATGTCTTGTTTCAAAGTGGCTCCAATTATGTTGAATTTTTGCCTTCTTGTGTAGTCGACTCAACCAATAAAACATTTTCACTAACTTGAACTGCCTTGCACAACCATATGACCATATCAAATGCTTCTGGAATGATCTGTCATTTTTTTTAATGATTCTTAAATCTCGGATTTCAAGTTTCTTCGATCCTCATCTTTGTGTAAATCATTTTCTGGATTCATATCGCAATAGGTTTGTTTTTGTGATTGACGTTTCAAACCAGCAATGGTGGTTCATCATCAAGATGAGAAAGATTTATGAAAGACCGGTCTACCATTTAGTTCAATAAATAGATGTTCGAGATGAAGCGCTGACAATAATCTTAAGGAGTAATAATTTAATAATTAAATTAAAGTTTACTTTTTGCATTAAAATTCATTAAATTAGTTATAAATTTAATTATTTTGTTTATTAAATTAAATTTTTATTAAATAAAGTTTAAATTATTAAAAAAATATATATTAAAGTTAATTAATTAGAAATTAAATTAAATTTTTTTTAGAGGGGTATTTTAAAGTTTAACATTAGATAAGTCTAATTATTAAATTAAATTTTTAACAAATCCTGTCAAAGCAATTTTACATGAACAATGTGCCATGCTCATGATCATCATTGATGTAAAAGTGACATGCCTTAATCACATCACCTGACTCATCAGTGTTATCCCTACCATCAGGCTTCAATTGTGCATGTATGTACAAAACATGTACGAATATGGACACTTGGTTTGAGTGATAATACTAACTTTGTATCTTTGTCTAAGGAGAAAATGTGTTATTCTCACAAAATTCCACCACTAATAACATTGTACCTCACTGAAATACTTCACGAGAATGCTTAAATTGAGACGCTAGTCACTTGGACCTATGAGAATGTTTGATATATTTATAGATCTAGTTTTGAAACACCCCTATGTAATTGTGAAATATGAATCTCATCCTCAACATAGTTGATCCTCTTAAGCACTAGAGTTGAATAATATCATTGATTTCCCATGACACACTCATAACGCTTCCATGGGATGGTGACATCTGACATCCCAGACTGGTTGGGATCAATATGAATGTTCCTATGGAACAATGCCAAATCACCATATTTAGTGCATCTTCTCCCAATTATACATGTTTTTGTGTAACACAACTCTTATGGTTCCCCTCTGCACAATATTGTTGAAACAAAATCACACGTTGTAGGAGGAGGAGGGTCACCGTGACAATTATTCCTGTAAAATTCCAAAAAAGTGTCATAATGAAGCTGACATTCAACATGATACTGAAAACAACACGTGTCATGGATTGTGTTAGGCCTAATAAACCATGGATTCAATTTCTTAAACATCCTTATAGATATCTTCACATGGAAACTTCTTTCCTAAAATTCCTCGAACAATGCAACTTCTATCATTTCTACAACATTCTTAGTGTGTTCCACATACTAACCTTTAGTTATGTTATGTCGTATGACATGATTTCTATCTAGAATAACATGAAAATGCATATCCCATAACTCTACCACAAATGTTATGTTTCCTATTGTAAGCCTATCGTGGTAGGGTTTTTTGGTGATAAGATCCCAAAAAGCAGCTTCATCATTTTCATTCTCTCGAACCTTGAATTTGGTATGCTTGTGCAATGTTTTTCTTGAGACATAGAGAAATTTTGACATTGTTTCCAACTTTTGTTGTCTTGATGTGCTTGGTGCAACAATAACAATTGTAATTTCCCTACCTGTAGTTCAAGAATCGAGTTTTCTTGATTTTCCAAGCATATTGAATTTCTTTGACATATTTTCAGTGACATTCATATGTGTCTTCTTGCATTTAGCATTTTTGACACCCAATAGATTTGTGGCATGTTTTTGTTTCTTATGTTTGATCAACCCATGTAGTATGTTTCTAAAAAAGTTGTAGAATGATGTTATTGACACTGTCTCTAACAGTGCAAGCAAGGATAGTCTCCCCAAGGTTCTCTATTGTGCTTGAATCTAAATTTTCTGAAAACGGTCCACCCCTTTCCAAACCACTACAACTCCTTGTTATCTTGTCAACCTAAGAGGAAACAATTTTTTCTTCTATTGGTTGATCAAATTGATAGGGAGAACATTTTTCCTCGATTGGTTGATTAGCTTGACATGGGACATGTTGTTCCCCTAGTGAAAATTGATTAAGGGTTCTAAGTTGAAACAGGGAAAGAAAAGAGTTTTGAGCTCAGGGAAAGATAGGTTAAAGAAGAGCGCAAGTCAGTAAAAGTATTGGTCCTTGTGTCAACAAAAAGGGTGATTCTGAATATTGTGAAATGTAAAATAATTCCTCCTCAACCAATAAAAAACAATTTTAAAACTCTAGGCTTATAGTCACAAACCCTAGGGTAAAGTTAAATGAAAAACGAGTTGACATTTGGCAACTAGGTAGTAGAAGTTGATATGGACCAAGGGCTATAAGTTGAAAAATGAAAATAAAAGGGTTTGTATCTGAGGGAAATACGGGTCGAAGAAGAGAACAATAGCAAAGGTATCGATCCCTGTGTCAACAAAAAGGATGATTCATAATATGATGAAAGGTAAAATTATTCCTCCTCACGCAACAAAAATAATTTTGGAAACCCTAAGGTTTTAGTCACAAACCCTGTGGAAAAGTTAAATGAAAAACAAGTTGACAGTTGGGAGCTAGGTAGTAGAGGTTGACGTGGAGCAAGGGTTATAGGTTGAAACATGAAAAGAAAATAGTTTCGAGCTCACGTTAAGATGGGTCGATGAAGAGTGCACTAGTAAAGGTATCGGTCCTTGTCTCAATGAAAGGGGTGATTCAGAATATGATGAAAGGTAAAAGCATTCCTCCTCTCTAAAAAAATAAATTTGGAAATGCTAGTATTATAGTCACAAACCCTAGGGAGAAGATAAATGAAAAGCAAGTTAATACTTGGTAACTAGGTAGAAAAAGTTGACATGGACCAAGTTTTATAAGTTGAAACATGAAAAGAAAATGGTTTTGAGCTTAGGGAAAGATGGGTTTAAGAAGAGTGCACCAGTAAAGGTATTGGTCCATGTGTCAATAAAAAGGGTGATTCGGAATATGATGAAAGGTAAAACCATTTCAGATCACTCAACAAAAATCAATTTGGAAACCCTAAGGTTCTAGTCATAAACCCTAGGAAAATTTTAAATGAAAAACAAGTTAACATATGGCACCTAGGTAGCAGAAGTTGACATGGACCAAGGGTTATAAGTTGAAACATGAAAAGAAAATGGTTTTGAGCTGATGGAAATATTGTTTGAGAAGAGCGCAATAGTAAAGGTATGAGTTCCTATGTCAACAAAAAGGGTTCTAAGTTGAAACATGAAAAGAAAATGGTTTTGATCTCAAGGAAAGATGGTTCAAAGAAGAGAGCATGCTAGTAAAACTATCAGTCCCTGTGTCAACAAAAAGGGTGATTTTGAATATGATGAAAGGTAAAAAAATTGAGCATGTATGGAAGGTAAAACAATTTTCATGATAAGGTGAATTGTATGTAGGAGGTACCCGAAGATGATAAAATACTTATGAAACATGTAAGTGATGACAAGCATTCCCTTCTGAGAAAGAAATTAGTTGGCAAGAAAGGAAAGAAATCAACAACACCTAAGACTATTGCATTTGTAAACACACCTAAACGCATACATTTTCCTTCAAAAACTGAAATGAATCACATGTATATAAAAAAATGAAAAATAAATGGTTAGTTTTCCATTTAATTCTAATGTGTGAAAAAATCAACAAAAAAGGTTTATCTAAGGTTTTGCATATGATAAAAAATTCTTAAAAGACCATACATCCTTCTACTCAAGTAGTAACTAAGCCTTGTGAATATTTTAGAATAGGGTAATCAGGCAACATCATTAATGTAATTGGTGATGCTTCCAGTAGCCAAAATAACAACCAAGGTATGGAGAGGGTTATAGTGGCCAAACATATTAGGGATATGTGTTGAAAGAGTTGGTGACGCTTCTGGTAGCCTAACCAAGATCACTTTAGGTCTAAGTGCTCCTACACCTCAACCTATAGGGAAATATGCCCTAATATTTTCCCATTAAGTTACTTGCAGCTAGTGGGAATTGATGAATCTCAACTTTTGGTCGTCAATTTTAGACCCAGAACCCCTACTACATCTCAGGAGACAACATGAAGGTCCATGATAATCTACCACCTAGGGCTTACCTCCTTTATTGGTTTCTCTCCATGTATTGGATTTGTCACTAAATGATGTAGGATTTAATCTCCCTAAAAGATAACTTTCTATGTTTCGATATGGAAAAAAACCTTGAAGACTTATGTGCTACCTATCGCCATGGTCCTAGCCTGAACTACAAATCACCTTGTGGCCCCATTAGGGTATTAAGTGTGTTCCAGTTAAGTTTTTTTTTAGAGAGACTTTTCTTCACTTAGGGCGTGCAACAAAATATAAGCTCAGTTAAATTATGTACAAAGATTATGGAAAGAAGAGATACCCTTTATACAAAGATTAAGTGAGCTTAGTGTGTGGGTTGGATGTGTGTGCAAGTGAAATTGTGACCATACAAAGTGTGAATTGATGTAGATACGTGGTGATCCTTTACTATGTGATGTTTTTTCCTTGCAAGAGAATAAATGATGTGTGGATGATGGGCCACTTACTTCTTTCCTAATTATACTATGTCAGCATATTTTTGTGTACAAAATTTCAAAGTAAAATATAATCAATTACTCTACCTGTAATTGTTATTAAAACAAATTTTTTAGTAGGGATGGTGTGTGTAAGGTGAATCTAGGGCACAAACATGGTGTTTGAATCACAAGTATGTGGATATGTGGTTGGCATGATCCTTTAGTACAATTCGCTTAATTACACTAGTGATATTTTTTCCTTGCAAGTAAAGAAATGATGTGTGGATGATGGACCACTTACTTCTTTCCTAATTATACTATGTGAGCATATGTTTGAGTGCAAAATTTCAAAGTAAAATATAAGCCTCAATTACCCTACTTGTAATGGTTAGTAAAAAAATTGGTTAGTAGTGATGGTGTGTGCAAGGTGAATCTAGTGCACATACAAAGTGTTTGAATTACAAGTATGTGTGAAATATGTATTATATAGTTATAACGTGTGGTTAAATATATTTCTATAAACGATTAATAAAATACAATATTTTTATTTTTTTTAAATAATTTGATAGGTCATAAGAATATTATCTCCATTTACTAAGTGAAGCATTTGATCGTTTTCAAAATTAGTTCTTCTTAGAAACAATTTTTTGTTTCTTCAAGAGATTATATAAATCCTAAACTAAAAATTACTTCTACAACAAAGTGAAGAATTTCGAGACGTTTTTCAAATTTACTTATTCTTTGAAACAATTTTTTATTTCTTGAAAAGATTATATGAATACCAAAATAAAAGTGATCCCTATTGTAACAAGGAAGATATTATATTTTTGTTCATATATATCATATACCAAACATTTCAATTATTTAAATCCAATGTCAATTATTTAAATATGCTCATTTGTATAATAATTTGCATGGTTTTTGAACAAAAGACTGATAGAAATTAAATTTAAATTCTTATCTAGGAAACTTTTAAATACATATTTGAGAGAATCTTTTGAATTTGAGAGAACGAGAGATTCTTGAAAAATCAAGCTTATGATCACCAAATGAAGGCCATATTTATTTTATGAGATGCAACAATACTATATATATATATTAATATAGTATATATATATTATATATATACAAAGGCATACACATTTAATTAACTATAAGATAAATTGTGACTTAAAAACCATACAATACATAAAAACACACTCCATGACACAATAAGGAGCCCGTTAAACTAATTCTTAAGTATGTTAATATTTGAAAGCCTACTATACAAAATCAAATTAGTTGGAAAATATTTTCTTCATTAGAAGCGTCATATCATTTAACATTTTTAAACCTGTAGCTAGAATTACCATAAAACAATAGTAATAAGAAATTTCTTAAAGGAATAACTTATCATAACTATAGAGAATTTCACAATTCCAAATAAAAATTGGAAGAAATGTGGGATGAGAAGACAATGAAATTGTTTATAAGGAAATGAAAAAAATCAAGAGATAGAGGTTTTAGCGGATTTAGAGAACAAGGAAGATGCTTCAAGGTCTTATTAATAATGAATGTACATTGTTATAATTTGTGGTGAAGAGGGACAAAAATGATTTGAGTGTTTTTTTGGGAGAATGTACATGGAAATTTTAGCACAACAATCAAGTAGGGCACAAGCGAGGGTTAGAGGATTTAAAAAACTATATATTTCTACAAGGAACCTTTTTTATGAATGTGCAAAGATGGATATCCAATGTATTTTATGTTTATAATTATTTTCAACAATTCTTGACCAAGTTTAAAATAAAGAACTCCTCTTTTTTACTTTTGAACCATATTTTGCAATAAATTTCACGATTACATACTAAGAAACAACTAGATGAATTTAATTGACATTAGATTTCCATAGTCTAAGAAGATTAACATTGTAAACATTTCTATCATATCACCAATACATACAAGTTAATTTATTTCTTTTGCATTTATTATTTATGAATTTAATGTTGATTAATCAAATGAGCAAGGAAAATTTTAAGGATGGAAAATTTTCTTGAAGTTTAAAACATTGGCGAATCTCACTAATTCCTAATATGCAAACTATAAAAATTTTATTGATAGATTCGCAAAACTATTCAAATTTATAATGATTTTATATATAGTCTCTATATAATGTTGGCGATTTTTAAGGTAAAATAATTTTATATTCTAAAATTTGGGCGAATCATCTTTTATAAAAATTGGAAATTGGCGAATTTTTTTGTGGAAAAATCATGGAAAATTAGCCCACTGGGCAAACATTAGCCCCTAAAATTTTCCATGCAAATGAGTGTTACATGGAGCATTATAGTTTTATTCAAGAATGATCCATGGGATCAAAATATGATTAAAAAATAAAAGTATTTAGAATCACTTGAAACCAATTCCAAATCGTAGATCTCGTCGTTTTGATTCCAACAATGCTTGAATCACCTCAATTTGACACCATATGCGAAAGTTATTGTGTTCTAAAGTATTTGGAAAAAAACTAAAAAGTCAACTTGCAGGGTTGACTCGGCTACTAAATAGACAAGCCGTACACTAATGTCACACTTACATCAACATGATGACTAGGTGGTATAGATCATAATGGACCAATCCTGCGATGCCTGTGCTAGTGTCGTACAAGTTGAGGTGTTGAGTTTTGATTGGTTGGTTTTGTCGATGTGGGCCAATGAGGAGGTGCCATGTGGACCAATGTATGAGCACCATGTGGCCCTAGATTTGCGTTCCAAAAGTTTATGGGTCGTTCGACCGACCTAGTGGGATTTGACCTCGAGACCTCTAACATAACAACCCTCTACTCTACCATTGGACAATATAATGGTTCTTAACATACCATATGGGCCATTTATATTTAAAATAAAGTTATGTGGTAGTTTGCGGAGGGGGTGGAGCACATGCCCCCAACGCCTAGTTACATGGCATTGCATACAATCAAAGCAGAGTGGAGAGGGGTGGGAAGTTAAGCCCTAGCCCCAGGGCACATGACACTGCATATAACCACAAAAGAAGTACTAGGAAGGAGGGGCATGGAGATAGCTTGAACCCCAGTCCCATGCAATCCATACGACCATCATCAGAGCCAAAGATGGAGACATCGATGTGTTGTGTCAGGCCACGACCATATGGCCATCATATGACATAATATTATGGGTGTTTTTTTTGGCACGAGTTGTCATTTTAAAGAGGTGACAAATTGCACCATTTTCAGTGGAATCAATGTTAATCCCGAGTGAATTTGTCACTTGGTGGTTTGTCTAAAGGCCGAATATGTTTCTTAGTTAGCGATTCTTCTCATTTTGCAGGACATGTAGCAAGGTATTGCTCCAGGAGGACTAACATGGTCATTTTTCAATCTTTTTGAGCCCAAGAAGAGCCTACACTAGGGTTTTTGGGTGTTCTGAACTCAATCATACTATTATTTTTATGATTTGGGCAGTTTATTATGGACAATTTGCAGAGCCAATTCCTTTTGTGTTGCAAACAGAGACTATTTTGAGGTAATAAGGAAAGCTTGTTGAGCTTGGAACTAGCTTAAACAAGGGTTTTCAAGCCTTCTAGATGAAGATACAACATCGTTTCTTCATTTGAGCAATCATTTTCAGTCTATTCTCAGTATGATTGTGGGAAAAAACCATTTCAACATTTCATTATGAAGTAGTTGGTTTTGTGCTTCTTGATCTCAGAATGAGTACTAGGACCTGCTACCACACTTAGTGAGAAAGTCCTTTTCTTTTGATGCCATCATTTATTTTTAAAAGGAGTGAAATTATGAGTGATATTTCATTGAAGGAGAACATTTCTTTAAAGGAGAAGTTGTGCCACTCTAGATGGAGGATTACTCTATGAGTCACAAGATTTGTAATGTAAGTTTTTGTTCCTAAGATAAATAATGTGACCTATCCATTGGAGCAGGGCACAAATACGTAGCATAGGAGGGGTGAAATCCATTGTCACATGGTTCATGTCTTCTTCATTTTCATCATTTTTCTTTTAACATGATTTTGTTTCATCTTTAAGTTCGCTTAAAATTAACTATTCACAATTGATCAAGTTACAAACTAAGTTAATTTTTGGAAGACCCAAAATTTTGAAAACATCCAAAGTGTTAGAGGACGATCAATATTCATTTTTAGATCACTGATATCAGAGTAGGTTTTTACCAAATTATAAGCATGGGTGAAAGTTTGCAACATGCAAGGCTCCTAGAATTAGAGGAGATGAATTCTTTTCTCCAACTGGAGAACATGGAACTAAGAAGATTACTCGAAGCAATAAAGGAAGAGAAGAATATGCTTCACATGATGTTTCATAATTTCAATGAAGAGAAAAATGGGGAATGCTCAACTACAAAATATTCCCCCAAGACTTGACACGTTTGTTTTCATGGGATGTTTGATGATAGTACCATTTGTGATTTTAATAACATTTCTTATATTTTCAATCACAAGAGTGGTTTTCCTAAACCCTCATCTACCACTTCATCCATAAAAGAGAAGAAAGGGGAGATGGCTAAGATTCGGAAAGAGGGCCAAGATCCGCAAGATTCTCTTAACAATGATAATGCTTCTTTTGCACCATTTGAGAACATATGAAGGATATGGGTATGAAATTGTTGTCCAAAACAGGATACAATGGTAAGGGTATTGGAATCCATAGTCATGGAATCATTAATCCTATTGAGGTGGGTCCACAATCTTGACATCAAGGATTAGGATATGTTTAAGAAGAAGTTGGAGAATGCTCCAAAATTGAAAAGGCAAAGAATTCTTCAAGCACGAAATTTTTGAAGAAAGAAATCCTACAAGTTTAAGAATAACTAAGTCAAGTTCTCCTTGTCATACTCATAATGCAAAGGAAAATCATAAAAGGTATATATGTCCTGATTATTCAAAGGTGTTTTATGACTAGGGAAAACATGATTTTTTGAATAAAATGTTGTGGAATGTGTTTCCTTTCACTTTCTATCATTCACCTAACCTTTTTGTAGCCAAGTGCCAAAAAAGGAAATAATTAGTATAGAAATGAAAACGTGGATTGGAAGTGAAACCAGGAAGGAAAATCCTCTTCCAAGTTGAAAGACATTTTTTCCAAGAGATACTCACAAAATGTTTTGTACTAATTGCAATATAAGTGGGCATTGGATCAAGAAATGTTGGAAGTTTCATCCACATCTACATCCAGAGAAGGACAAACATGCCATGAAATCACCTTTAGAGACAAACAAAGACAAAATAATTGAAAAGAGTGTCCATGAGAAGAATTATTTAACTATTAATTTGTAATTCATAAGTTTACTATTTTTTATATTAATTTGAATAATTTGATTGTTATCAAAGTATCTAGACTCTTGGTTGGTGTTGCGGGAAATTCTCCCCTAAGGTTCTTGGGTGAAACCTTAGCAGACGGAAAATTATCTAAGTTAAGAAACACACACACACAACCGTTTATGCTATAAATAACTACCTTTAGGGTGAGAGGGGCATACCTGATGTCCTACGTTTGAGTAGTTACTCAAGGGTGCAAACCCTTCTTCACGTCCCTTTCGCTCCTTGGTCCTGTAAAAACCACAATTCCACAAACTACAACAGTATATGGACAAGATTTTACATAAAAAATGATCTTTATGTTATATGAGAGATGAGTTAGTTACCAACTTATAAGCATCTATTCAAGTATGAACTTCACATATAAATATCATTAACACAAAGAAAAGAGCGTTTCGGGAA